>LDDX01000193.1:98553-242749 GCA_012184315.1 Arthrobotrys entomopaga
ACCAGGGCCAACGTTGGAAAAATGCACGTCAAACACCTCAGCGAACAGGGTCAGGGCAGCTTTAATTAAGCGAAAAATGCACCGAAGGGAATTGGGAATAACTGTATGCGATAAGGATACTTCTGAATTTTCATGAGATACCTAGGTACATACTTAATTATATAAAACTAGCTACTTAAGACTCACTTCTCTGTTCTCATAAAATTTTAAAACTAGATAAATTCGACAAACTAAACATCATTATCCATTTTTCGCATAGTCTTGACAAACTTTGTCGAATTGGACCCTCATACAACCGTGGCCAACAGATCTGACATGATTCTCCATTGCCTTCGAAGCTTCTCGCTTTGGCATAATTGGTTACATCGACATACCCGCCGGCGCGTATTCTATCGATACATATGCTTTTTTATCTTCCCTGCGTGCATACATAGAGTTGAATAAATCTCGTAGAAGTTCTAGACATACATCGTATTTTATCTCGATCGGTGAATTGATATTATCAAGAATTTCAATCTTGTGGAAGATACAGCCTTAAGTAAAGCATATTTCCCCCAATTGGCCCAAACAGTGCAATAAATTAGAAAAGTCAGTAATATATGTAATATGCATCACCCAAGTACTTATAATAGTAGCTCGCGACATAAATCGCGGCTTTTGAGGAGTTATCGGCTAGGAACTATTCTGCTAAGCTTCCTGACAATACGACTAATCAGTATCGTGGGGTTCTATATTCGATAGGTAGAAATAAACACCATGAGAGCCTGGTCTTAAGATCTTGGTGGTTTTTTCTTAACTACACGAGTTTTTGGCTCGTTGTTCATAATGAGGGCGTATGTAATTTCTTGAGGTTATAAATCATGAATCATGAGTTTCTAGAGAGAATATTCGAATTAAGGTTACGTTACTGTCGGTATCACATCTTGTGGAATTCAACCGGTTCCGAAAACTTTAGATTTTTTGTGCTTTGATATATTTGTACATATGTACTACCTCCTCACGGCAGCTGGCTAGCGAGAAAAAATGCTTCCTCACGAATTTCATTCCGCATTCATCACAATTCTCCCATTCATCGTAGCTCGTAGTTTTCCCATTCGTTATAATTCTCCCATTCGTCACAATTCTTTCAATGCTGTCTCGCCTAATGCGCATATGCTTCATCCGCGATCTCTTGAATTTGAATCTGACCGTACAATGTCGGCATACGAATTAAACTCTTGATATTGTGCATTGATCACGATCTGATGTGGAGTTTTAGGCCTTCCGAGCTTTAGTATTTCCTTTTGGGATATATATCGTGAAGTCATATATATATATATATCATGGTCGCGATGGTTGAACGCTAGCTTTAAAGTATGAATTCAAATATGCATCTCGATTGAAATTTGGTACACGCTTTTCCATACGGTATACAGCTTTCAGCTTCTTTTTTTCTAGTTTGTGAAGAACATTTTCCCGAGTACCCTTAAGATCCTCTTTGGAGATAGTAGATGGTGTATTTTGTATAGCTAGTGAGAAATGAGATGAATATACAACCAACGCGTCATATTAAAAAAGCATCGATGCGCATCTGTTTGTTGTCTGTATTATGCATATTATTGATTGATTTTATCTTCTTTCTCTTGGTGACCTGTTTAATACGTTTGAATTCATAGGTGGATTTATATATATATATATATATAACAAGGCTAAAGCGCATACGAAGAAATTTCGAAAGCATATCATCTAATTCCTGAATCAATTATGTAATTTAGCCATTGTCAATTTCGTATATTTCTTTTATATCATAAATATGCTGTGATATGTCTCCTCGGATCATCTCGCCTTCGGTAATTGTAAATGATCTTTACATAAAAGCTGTAGCTCAATCCCGGTTAGTATAATCACTGTCATAAATCCTGGATTGCCGTTCATGCATGGTGAGCGCATGCCGTCCATACCGACGCGATGACGCGCTCCGTGAAATTCATTATGTTTTAATTATAGACTAGATCGATCGGGAACCTTTCTCCTTCAAATATGCAATCATGAAGCGTCGAAGGGGAAAAAGTGTGAGCAACCGTCTTTGACATAAAAACACTCTGGTTAATTCTTCATCAAAGTCTTCTTCCCATTGGTATTCATCACAATCCTCCAACTCATTATTTTAATCATGATATCAGGATATATATATATCCGGATATATCCTCCCATCCCTCATTTTCTTCCCATCCATCTTATGCATATCGCCCTCGCTTTCCATATTCCCGTCCTCTCTCTCTTTTTAACAGAAGCAATTCATTAAAGGCAGTACTTTATAAACCAAGACAGAGGGAAGAGGAAACGTAGCAGAAAACATTTGTTTATCCATTTGGCTTTTCCCCACTGTTCACATAGCTATGCATAGCTCTGCCATCAGGAATAGTCGATCCACTCTTGTGACATTATTGTCTCCATATAGCATCGACTCATTTTGATCGCCTAGCTTAATATCTGTTTAATATATATCATACTATATATAGAATGGAAGCTTCGAGGTACTGTTGGGGCATTGTGGATCCAAGGACACCCGTGATGCAACCAGGATTAGATGTAGATAAAATATAAATGTACGTACACATGATGTACAGGTATCGAAATGATCTATATATCTCGGTCATATCAGGCAGGCAGGCTGCAAACGAGACACCAGTCATATCGTGTGTATCAATGGCTTGCTTGCATATATGCCAAATAAATCTCAGCTAGCTGCGGTATACTAGGCATTAGCTAGGGATGGGCCGTCGCTAGATAATATTGTCATAAGGAACTCTTAGATCATCTTCGAGACCAATACTTGAGACAGAGGTTCACGGATATTTTGAAGCAATCACATAGCATCGGCTCCCGAGAAAGCTTTACTCTATTTTAATATTAACACTATTGTATACAGAGCCTTCGATGCATTTAGTCATATATTTATATTGCTTCGCTATATATATAGAACCATCGCATCATAGTATTAGCTTCCAATGTATACCAATACATTGAGAAAAAGATATGGTTTTATAAAAACAAGCTCATGAGAACAGTGAGACTTCCACTCCTAGTTTTTTCATATGGTCTCATATATTTAATTACGATGAGATATATTAATTTCATAAGATTTTCGTCATAGCCTTCGATAGGTATTCAAATCCTGTCATGTCTGTGATTGCGATATCAACTACTTCGACATGATATATTCGGGTAGAAGGACTATTTGATGAAATCGAACAGTTCACGGTCGTCATTGATATTGTCTTTTAGTGTATCCTTAGCTCGGTCCTCGTAATCGTGGTTGATCACTATATGGTTCCATAATGATCTATATATGCCATTTATGTCTGCAAAGAAGTTTGTTTTCATAGACTGAGCTGAGTTGATATAGATGTGACTGCTCTTAGTTTTCTCATGAACTCGGTTGGTACTGGATTTTCCATCTATAAGACAAAACGTGGGTCTGCTTTTGCAGTACCTCGCGCTAGTATAGGTATTATGACATGGGAAAATTCGAAATCGGCAAGATATATGTTACTGGAATAATCATTTTTTTGTTACCTAAATGGTATTTGATATGGGTATGAGATTTGAGATTAGGTTTGAACTTATATATAGATTTATAAACACAGATCACATGTTGTGGAGAAGGCTAAGACTCTGGTTGGAAGTGTTAAGTGTCATGAGTATGACTTTTCATACTTTAGACTGGGTTGTTTCAACTCCGCCGGTAGCAGGGAATCTTCATCGTCAACATCGCGTGCCATTTCGAAGTCGCAATTTTAGGTGTTTTTGAAAACAAAGATGAAAGGAGATGTGTCTCGCTTCGATGCGATGGCTTGGTAGGGGGTGAGGATGGGATTGTTGTAAGAATAAGAGTGTTGGTGGAGTGATGTATTGTATATATTCGACTCTAGGTCATGACAAAAATCGCTCCCGTCGTCTTATCATGACTCGATAAAATCTCTCTGTGAATATACACATATAAAACTATAGTGCTCATATTGATGATATAAGTCTAGGAAAAGAGTAAAATGTTTTTAAAGGATTAAGTTTGGGAAAAGGAGAAACTGGGCATCTTGAGCTCTTTATATAGTATCCCAAAACCGAATGGAACATTCTAGCTAGGTTTTTACACATACGCCCTATTTCTAGGAAGTCATCTCCGCCTTGAAATTTAGTTTTCTAGAAAAGAAAAATATATATAATGGTAGAAAGTTTCTATTAAGAAGTTCTAAGATATATACTAGTTGGTTTATATGGTACATGGGGAAAGAAAGAAAGAAAGAAGCCCGTCGTCTACAATTAAATGTTTCTACATGATTCTTCAAGCCCGTCATCTTCTTTTACCACTTTCTAGTACGCCTCAAACTTTTTTCTAGCAAGTTTTACATCCTCTAGATAATAAAGATGGAAGAAGCCCTTTTTTTTTTAGAAGCAGAAGACCTGGTGCTCCAACTTGCTAACAGGTTTAGCAGGCTCGTATCCTAAAGCTTTACAATGCGTCTTCATAGCCGAAACCATGGGTGGTGGACCACACACCAGAATCTTGACATCCTTCGTGGGAGCCGGACACCATGCCTATCATAATAAAACACCATATCAGTAACCCCATCCTTCTCTATAAATCAAAGAAAGAAGATTCAAGCATATGAAAAACTCACCTTGATCATATCAGCCGTGACAAATCCTACACCACCAGTCCAACCCTCAGGCGGGTTATTCAAAACATAATGAACCCTAAACCTCTCCTTCTCCTCCGCAGCCAACTCGTCCAAATCCTCTCTCAACAGGATATCATCCTCGTTGACGTTCGCAAAGATCAGATCGACAACGGTTTTATCGTCCGGATTCCGCAGGATAGCCTTGATGATCTGTAACATGGGCGTGATACCGGTCCCGCCAGCGATCATACCGAAATTCGTGCACATGTTGGGGCTGTACTTCATGTTCCCCTTGGGTCCCTTCACTTTGATAGTTTGTCCGACTTTCATGTTGCCAATGTACCTGGAGATGTTGCCGGTGGGGTAAGATTTGATAAGAAGTTCAAAGTAGCCTTTGTTCAGGTCCGAGGAGACGGGTGTGTAGGAACGCACCATCTCTTTGCCGTCGATTGTAGCGGCGATGGAGACGTGCTGGCCGATGGGGAGGCCGAGGATGTCGTTCTCACCGGGTAGGGCGAAGCGATAGCTGTTGTTGAATAGAGCGATTAGAATTAAGAAATTAATCGTCAAGCTTAAGTTTTTGTTTATAAGGATTTTTTAGAGCCTTACATGGCGGTATTGTGGTTCAGCTCTGTTTTTTCCTTCAATTGGAACTCCTGGAAGATGTCTGGCTTGAGGACCTTTCGTGGGACTGTCGAGATTGGTTATTAGCATTTCTTTATCTTTCCCAACGACCAGTATTCCTTTGGTGTTGAAGAGAACTTACATCCACGGAAGATCTTGAAACCTGCTAGGGCTACCGCTAGAGCAATCGAATATCCTACCCATTCAATCTTGATGATTGCAGTTCCCACTACCAGCAGTCCCATAGGGATGTATAAGCCGTGAAGCGGCGTCGAAACCAACGCGACCTGCTTTTCCGCCTTGCCCATTGTGAAAAAAGTAGTAGTTCGAGCAAACTCGTATTTGATCTCAGGGAAGGAGGAAATGACAGAGCAGTGCGAATGTCTCTACAAATAGCTGGAGGACTGATAAGGAAAGGGAGGGAAGATGCCACGATGACGGTAGTCTAGTGGTTGAGGGTGGTGGTACGATAATAAGGACCGTATGAACGTGAGAGACCCTGCAGAAGAAAAAAAAGGTTCCCGACTGTGATTTGCACGAGCTGTTGGCTGGGTTTGCCTGTTTGTTGGGCCGATTGGGTCCAATCGAACAAGAAGGGAAGCTTAGCTGCATGTCCTTCCTTTCGTTTCGGTTAGCTGTGCCTGTAAGGCTCCCCGGCTGCCGACGAGCCCTCGTTCTTCTTCTAGTTTCTAGCCCCCAAGGAACATCTTTGCATCCGGCGATACCATCGATGATTTTTTATCTGGTGGTGGTCGAATGGGATTGGTTTAAGCTCCGAGATTGTCTTGAGCTTGACTTCAAAGTTATCGACTATGACGCCGTCACTCGAGACAGCATCAATTTAAAGCTCAGTTGGTTGTGTGGAACATTCGATGAAACGATGCACAGGCGACAACAAGACTATGCACAGGCTACTTAAGTACTTACTTAAGTACCCATACATGTATAAATGGTACCTGATGCAGCTAACATGTAGCCTAAATATTAAATCCTATCGCTCCGGCTCCCTGAATCTATACTGTAATCCATTGAGTACCCATAGCTAACCCAAGTTACGGATCAAAATCAAATCTCAGTTAATTGCTTACTCCAGTACATCGAAACATAGAAAGAAAAAGAAGGAAGAGATATCTCTGAAATGACAGTACAAGCACCCACCTCCACCGTCCCAATTTCCACCAGTGCTACTACTACTCCGACACCAGCATTCCCCAAGAACGACGCCTACATACCCACCGCCAAAGACCAAGAGATCCTCGACACACCCGAACACCTCTTCAAACCACACACTTGGTCCGATCTCAACAACATCATAGCAGAAAACCGCCTGGAGGACCTCAAACGTCGTCCTGGCGATCTGCGACGGTACCTGGAATGGGGTGCGGACACACGAAGAGAATACGGCAGCGTGCTGAAGTATATTCTCACCAAACGGCTGTTTTGGGAAGGTAAACTCCAGCCGAGAAGTTTGGTTCCGTTTGAGGATCAAGGTAAGCTGCATATACATTTTTCCCTCCTCTCCTCCACGTATCTTTTTTTTTTTTTTTTTTTTTGTCTCGTAGAAGCAAAGCGAATAATTACAAACGAAACTCTATTTTCCATATTTATGCTAACGGAGAATTTTTTTTGGAAAAATAGAGGATACGAAGATTCTTTTCAACGATTGGCCGTACGGACTAGATCCCGGCATCGTCCACATCGTCGTCTGGACGAAAGCAGAAATCGCCACCGACCCATCCACAGGCGACATCACAGCTGAATCGCGAAGGATCATTGTCGAGTTTGTGAATAAAGTCTTCATCAGAGACCTGGGCTTCCCCGCTGACAAAGTCCTGTGGTTCAAAAATTGGGCAGCTTTACAGAGCGTCAGGACCGTCGAACATATACATGTGCTGGTGAACACAGCCGGGATCGAAGGGGCGATGGAAAAGCTCAAGACGGTCGCACATTGACCTCGTATTACTTCTTACTGATTATATCCTCCGCAGGATATGGTGTCGGATGGTTGAATTGGCGTACATGGCATGTTTACATAGACATCGCATTTATAAATTTACGAATTGGTTTTGGGGTTCACAGGTAGCGAAATAAATGGATACTGTGTAGTCTTCGTGTATTATCTGGCAAAGCAGTGCCTGCCTTATTCGTGATCATAACCTAATTGTGTCCCTTCATGTGATAAAAAACGCCCACCAGCCCTATAAGTAACAAGACAAAGGCGAAAAAAAAAGTTATAGCAATACACCATGTAGAAGAGCAATTAAAAAAAAAGGAAACTAGAAAAAAACAGAGATGGGTAATCCGAGAAGGAATTAGAAACCACAAATGCGTATTCCGATCGAGTCTTTTTATTTTCTGTTGTATGAAAGCGAAAAGGAGGATGAAGGTGTATGGATTATTCGTTTTTAATTGATCATGAAATTACATCCCAAACGGAAAGACGTAAAAACACGAGTTGAATTCGAGGTCAGAAAAAAAGACTCGATGGAAACAGAAAAAAGGGCCTTGGTGAATTAAATCCCCTTCTCGAATTAAACCAAAATAAACACAAATCCAAAAAGTATAGTTTGGAGATGTTTAACCACCGAAACCGTAGAGGGTACGTCCTTGACGCTTGAGGGCGTAGACGACATCCAGGGATGTAACGGTCTTTCGCTTGGCGTGCTCACTGTTTTCAGAACCGTCTGTTAGATATAAATGTAGATAACACAAAGGTAAGGTTTCAATGGAGTGCGGGTAACTTACGTGTATGTGACGGCATCACGGATGACACCCTCGAGGAAGGTCTTCAAGACACCACGAGTTTCTTCGTAGATCATAGCGGAGATACGCTTGACACCACCACGACGGGCGAGACGACGGATAGCAGGCTTGGTGATACCCTGAATGTTGTCACGAAGAATCTTCCTGTGACGCTTAGCGCCACCCTTTCCGAGACCCTTTCCACCTTTTCCACCTATAGACGCGAAAAGCACGTTAGCTAGATGCATCTAAGAATCCATACTAGCTGTACTCTCAAGAAGAGAAAGCCCATATAGGATATGAAAGCGATGGTGGATGGTAATATAAAACTTACGTCCAGTCATGTTGATTGATTTAGAGTTGAAAGAGTTATTTTTGGGTTGTGAAGATTTATTTTTGGAGGGAGGTTCGTAGACGCGTAGGATATTTTGGTATTTTGTCGTGAGAAAAGACCAAAAGTAAAAAATGGAGGAGGGAGAAGGGAAAGGGAAAATAAGAGCGAAACGGGCGGGGGGAGAGGCTTGGGTTAAATAGCAAGCGAGGCTGGCGGACCAAATCAATCTACCAATTCTTTTTTTTCTGTGCTTCCGTTACGAAAGCCTTTTTATTATTTATTATTATTTTTTATTACGGGCTGTTATTATGTGCTTTAGCGTGTTGGACCATCAAACCGTTTATTCCTCGTCAAATTTCCTCACCAAAGCAGCTGCCGCTAGAATGGCCTTTGGGTGTGCTGGAAACCAGACGTTTTTACCCCCGTTTTTTTGTATGGCACTTTTCCTCCTTTTTCTGCGTTTGCGGCCGGTGTCACCTGACTTTAACGACAAACATACTGCTTCAGGACTAGCTTCATCACCGCATCTCCAAAACAACGCGAACTGAGACATGAGCTCGACGATCTTGCCATTCCTTATTTTCATGCACCACACCCTCGCTCACACGCGACCAGACAACAAGGATTAATTTACAGGTTCGAATTCGCAGATATCGTACGGAGTAAACAACCGGAAATATTTGATGACTTGACAATCACGGTTAGATCCTTTGTTAGCTTAACATTGAGGAGAACTTGCAGCTGCCAATCACACAAAATATATACCTGATATTATATCTTGTGAATAATAAACATCGATATGTTGTGTCTTTTCCATGTACCTGTTACAAAAATCGATGAAAATAAGCATCGGGAAGTCCCGAAGCAGGAATGGGTTTCGTTACGGATTTCAGAAAGTTCTCTATCCATTTCATACCAAAAAAAAAAGACGCTTTCATATGGGTCTATCAATAAAATCAATATCCAGGCATGTACGGATGAAGTTATAAGACGGTCTACTTTGTAATAGTAGCTCTCCGGTTACTCCATAGCACACAACCTCATCGTATGGTTACTCCATCCAGAGAACACACACAACAGCATCGAACAAAAGAAAACAGAAGAAACGTTTCGGGGCGGCCAACACGTCACCTGTACGAGGACTATCTGTACTTGAGGTTTTTGCCCTCCGCCGTGCGTTTCTCCATCTTTGCTTGTCTCTTGCTCGGACCCCCAGCCGCCGCCATATCATTCGCAGCACCACCCATCCCTCCGAATGTCTCTCGCATACCCATCGCCGTTGAATAAGCCGCATACGCACCGTAAATAGGAATAGCAGCCTGTACACCACCATTCAGTCGATAAGTTAGAATACATCTTTCATCCCTTAAATAGTAAAAAGCAAGCAAGCAAGGAAGGTGAAAGAGTCAAGTATTTACTTACCCACAACAACCAAAACCACTCTCCGAAAAAAGCGACCAATCCCATACAGATCCAAGTGACGTAGATGACATCCCAGAGCATTTCCATCATACCTCCACCGTTGAGATCATCGCTAGACTTTCGCGACTCTCGAGGACGTCCTATGCTCTCGAGGTACAGCTGGATACCCAACGCCGGGGCATTTAGGATGACATAGGAGTAAATGGCGGTCTTGGTAACGCTAGCATTTTTGATGAAGAAGCGGAATACGATGAAAAAGAGGTTCACGCCGACGGCAATGAGGTGGAGGTTATTGAGTGCCGCCTCATTCTTTTTAGCGGTAGCTTTTTGTGATTTCTATGGGCAAGAGTATTCGTTAGAAGGGTTCTTGATTGATATGGGGGAACATAGATGCAGTCTAGCGTTTGTGCACGTACCTGCGCCATATCTGCTTATTGCTTCCTGGCAGGGTGAGGTGAGCGGATGAGGGGTGATTGAGACGGTGTGGTGTGGTGAAAGCTCCTGTGGTAATAGCTTCTGGAAGCTTTTTTTTGCCTGCGTTTCAAGCTGCTGCTGGGTGTATGAGATGCCCCACAACGTCATTGCTGGTCGGCCAATCTCAACAACACTCGGTCACCTGACCTCCACCACAATTTCATCCCAATTTCATTTCATTTCGTATCCGCGATAACAATATCGTAACAAACATACGAAATCTAGCGATTGGTTAACATTTCGGTGGGTTGGCGAGGTTTCAACGGAGCCGCATGAGACGAATTTAAGATTAGATCGAAATCTTGATCTCTTCTCGCAAGCCTCGATCGATCAAGAGAGCCATATCAGTCGCCTTATATTATTATTGTGAATTTTTCGTATCGGATCTAAAAATGGAGATGACGAACTCGAACGAAGCGGACGAAAGGAGCGAATTTAATCTTCCCCCCCTCTGTTTCGAGATCCCAACCGAAATTTAATCTATCGATCGAGAGATTCTGACTATTTCATCCTGTCTGGTGGGCAATTCAGATATTCATTGATTGCATGTTGGGGGTTCAACAGATTTTTTTTTCATTCTTTTCGTTTTTTTTTTTCGGTTTGGGGCGATCGAGCTAGCGAGCTTTTTCCCGCAGCCGCCCCCAGGTACCCTCCTACCCTCCCAAACGCACCGGGTGTCGGGCTTCTTCGATAATTTCACCTTATTTCATCTTTCGAAACTAGTATTCGGGGTTCTGTTGCCAAGCACCGAACCTGGCGGCTCTGATGTGTCCGCTGGTAGGCACCGAGCTTCCCACGAGAGAAGTCCGACGGCGGAACGTTTTCCCCACAGAAAATGCACCTTTTCGATCGAAGCTCGGGGGCGGCGTTTTTCGCAAAGCTCACTCTCTTTGGGCACCGTTCGCCGACCCCTGCAGCTTAATTTCAGATTGCAGAAAATTGGCTCCAAATTTCGATCCGAATCAAATCGTAATCATGGGGTCAGCTCCCCGTTTTGTTGACCGCTGACGTTGGAAAGATCCTTGGGTATTCTCTTGCGTTCCAGTGAGCTGTAATCTCAAGTCGAGAAAACGCCGAACGAAGCATTCCATGGTTACACGCGCAGTCAGCATGTAGACTTATAAAGTAGCTGCATCCAGGTACAAGAATGTAAGCATAGGATTGTGTTCGATTCTTGAGAACGTTTTTGTCCTTCCTGATAGCATGCCCGAGAAGGCCGCTGGCGGGCATATATAAAGATATAAAAACACTGGGGGAGGTTTCGGGGACAGTGCGCGAGCGATTCTGGGGCACCCCTTCAAATCGGCCCAGCTTTGGTCGCCTTTGGGTGATGATGAGCATTAGATACGTACCAATTCAACCTCCTCTAGGCTTCTAACGAAAAAAGGTACCAATGCAGTGATTTCGTACCGATTGGATTGGATGGCTTGTTCTCGTAAGAAAGGTCCTGATATGGGTGGGAACTCGAAGCTTGGTTGATATAAGTCGACCCTTCCCCCCTTCGTTCCAAAGACGCTCGATCCCTCTCCCTTCAACATTTTCCCATCATAGTCTATACATACCATTGATGTCCCTCTCCTTGAAGCTGTCGCGCTGCCAAAGCTAGCTATTGTACCATTACTTCCTTTCTTCACTTCCTTCTCTCCTCCTTAATTCAGAAATCTCATCGGCGTTTGAACCACGGTTCAGAATTCGATTCCCTGCTCTAGCTCTCGCGACCAGTCCCCATTATCATCTTCAAGACCCTTCCTTCAGACATCTACTTCTTTATAATATTTTACGTTTCATCAGAATACCCTACATCATTTTTAATCCTTTAGATCTAGCGTCCTTTTTCCAAATTCCCAACCGAAATTGGTTCATTTGAACTTGTCTGGATTCTCAACCTATCACGTAGCTCCAACAAACAGAGTTTCCTGGAATCCCGCTCACAACCGCGCGAACTCAACATATATACTCCCCATAGCTTCCCAAACTCATTCCTAAAAACCACGTTAAACCTTCTCTACCATCACAATGACAACGGAGGTGACGGGAAAGATCGATACCGAGGGCTACGGCTCCACCTATGCTGCCAAGCACAAGCTCCCCTCGCACTTTATTGGTGGAAATCGACTGGATTTAGCACCTGCCGGTCCTGTCAAGGATTTTGTCGCCAGTCACGACGGCCATACCGTTATCACCAACGTAAGACCTTACTCTCTTCGGACCCCTACTCGAATACGCACAATCCACGAGTAGAAAGCAGATAACCCAGAATATATGTGTTAACCTCCCATTTTCTTGGTTTTGTTCAGGTCCTTATCGCAAACAATGGTATCGCTGCCGTCAAAGAGATCAGAAGCGTGCGGAAATGGGCGTACGAAACGTTTGGCGACGAGCGAGCTATCCAGTTCACCGTCATGGCGACGCCGGAAGACTTGAAAGCCAATGCGGATTACATCAGAATGGCAGATCACTATGTTGAGGTATGAAAAGGTCCTCTGTTTCCGAGCAGACGTTTGTTCGCGGTCACCAAACGGCGAGCTAAAAGGGTATATCCAACAGGTTCCCGGAGGAACGAACAACAACAATTATGCCAATGTCGAACTTATTGTCGATGTAGCGGAGCGGATAGGCGTGCATGCCGTGTGGGCCGGATGGTAAGGAGACCTTTCTAGATTTATTTCAAATTTATCTTTTCTAACGTGTAGTTTGCTTTTTGAAATTTTAGGGGTCACGCGAGTGAAAACCCAAAGCTCCCCGAGTCGCTGGCGGCGTCGAAACACAAAATCGTATTTATCGGACCTCCTGGATCTGCGATGCGATCTTTGGGTGACAAGATTTCTTCAACAATCGTGGCTCAGCATGCCAAAGTTCCGTGTATCCCGTGGAGCGGCTCCGGTGTGGATGATGTTGTCGTTGATGAAGCTGGGCTTGTCACCGTTGCGCCTGATATCTACGCCAAGGGCTGTGTAACAACAGCCGAAGAAGCTCTGGAGAAGGCGCGAATAATCGGCTTCCCCGTTATGATCAAAGCTAGCGAAGGTGGTGGTGGTAAAGGTATTCGAAAGGTTGAAGGTGAAGAGAACTTCAACTCCCTGTTCACTCAGGTAGCCAACGAGGTTCCGGGATCCCCAATCTTTGTCATGAAGTTAGCCGGCCAAGCTAGACATCTAGAAGTCCAGCTTCTCGCCGACGAATATGGCAACAACATCTCCTTGTTCGGACGTGATTGTTCCGTCCAGAGAAGACATCAGAAGATTATCGAAGAAGCCCCTGTCACCATTGCCAGACAGGATACCTTTACGCAGATGGAGAAGGCCGCTGTTCGATTGGGCAAGCTCGTCGGATACGTGTCTGCCGGTACCGTCGAGTACCTCTACTCCCATGCGGAAGACAAATTCTACTTTCTCGAACTCAATCCTCGTTTGCAGGTCGAGCATCCAACCACCGAGATGGTTACCGGTGTCAACCTCCCGGCCGCTCAGCTCCAGATAGCCATGGGTCTTCCGCTGCACAGGATCCGTGACATTCGATTGCTCTACGGTGTCGATACAGCATCCGGCACTGAGATTGATTTTGACTTTTCGTCCGAAGAGTCTCTCCAAACCCAGCGTCGTCCGACTCCAAAGGGCCACACTACTGCTTGCCGTATTACCTCCGAAGATCCTGGTGAAGGTTTCAAGCCATCTTCTGGTACTATGCACGATCTAAACTTCAGATCTTCCTCAAACGTCTGGGGTTACTTCTCCGTCAGCTCTCAGGGTGGTATCCATTCCTTCTCAGATTCTCAATTCGGTCATATTTTTGCATATGGTGAGAATCGATCCGCCTCTAGAAAGCACATGATTATCGCCCTGAAAGAATTGAGCATCCGCGGTGATTTCAGAAATACTGTCCAATACCTCATCAAGCTCCTTCAACTCGAAGCCTTCGAAGAAAATACCATCACCACCGGTTGGCTCGACGAGCTCATCAGCAACAAGATGACCGCAGAGAGACCGGACCCTATGCTAGCTGTTGTCTGCGGCGCCGTCACAAAAGCACATGTCGCTAGCGAAGCTTGCATTAGTGAATATAGGCAATCACTCGAAAAGGGTCAGGTTCCATCCAAGGGTGCTCTCAAGACCGTTTTCCCAGTTGATTTCATCTACGAGGGTATCCGCTACAAATTTACAGCTACCAGATCCAGCAGCAACTCTTATCATCTTTTCATCAACGGTTCTAAGTGTGCAGTTGGCATTCGCGCTCTTGCTGATGGCGGATTACTTGTGCTGCTTAGTGGTCGCAGTCACAATGTTTACTGGAAAGAGGACGTCGGTGCCACCCGTCTTAGTGTTGACAATATGACATGTCTCCTGGAGCAAGAGAATGATCCCACCCAACTGAGAACACCATCTCCCGGAAAGCTGGTCAAATTCTTGGTTGATAGCGGAGAGCATGTAAAGAAGGGACAAGCCTTTGCCGAAGTCGAGGTTATGAAGATGATCATGGCTCTGATTGCCCAAGAGGATGGTATGGTTCAATTAATCAAACAGCCTGGAGCAGTCCTTGAAGCTGGTGATATTCTTGGAATACTCGCTTTGGACGACCCGTCTCGTGTCAAGCACGCGCTTGCCTTTGAGGGACAGCTTCCAAACTTCGGAGACCCACAAATCGTTGGTACCAAACCTGCGCAGAGATTTGAGCTCCTCGTTAGTATCCTTCGAAATATTCTTGAAGGTTTCGATAACCAGGTCATCATGGCGCCAACTCTCAAGGAACTCATAGAAGTACTTCGTAACCCAGAGCTTCCCTATGGTGAATGGAGTGCACAATTTGCTGCGTTACATTCTCGCATGCCGGCTAAACTAGGAGCTCTGTTTACAACCGCCGTTGACAGAGCCAAGGCTAGAAAGGCTGAGTTCCCAGCCAAGACTCTTCTGAAGACATTTGACAAGTTCATCGATGACCACTCACAAACTGGTGATGCCTCTGGATTGCGCACTTCTCTCTCTCCTCTCCTCGATATCATCACACGCTATCAAGATGGCCTCAAGGTCCACGAATTCTCGGTCATCACCAGTCTCTTGGATCAATATTGGGCCGCCGAGAAGATGTTCTCTGGCCCCAACACTCGAGACGAAGACGTTGTTCTGAGGCTTCGTGACGAGAACAAGGATAGCATCGACAAAGTTGTTCAGGCCGTTCTTTCTCACAGCAGAATCGGTGCGAAGAACAACCTTATCATCGCCATCCTCGACGAATACCGCCCCAACAAGCCAAACGTAGGTGCTGTTGGCAAGTACTTCCGCGGACCTCTGAAGAAGTTGACGGATCTCGACAGCCGTTCTACCTCAAAGGTGCAACTTAAAGCCAGGGAATTGCTCATTCAATGTGCTTTGCCCTCGATTGAAGAGCGCCAAGCACAGATGGAGCACATTCTTCGCTCATCTGTCGTCGAGTCTCACTATGGCGAAGGTGGATGGGAGCATAGAACTCCGAACATGGACCTACTCAAAGAGGTCATCGACTCCAAGTACACCGTATTCGATGTCCTACCGCATTTCTTCGGACATTCAGACCCATGGGTTTCCCTTGCTGCACTTGAAGTTTACATACGTCGCGCTTATCGTGCCTACCAACTGATGAGCGTTGACTACCACTACACTGACACCGAGCCTCCATTCATGATTACTTGGGATTTCTGTCTTAGCAAGATGGGATTCTCCGAGGCAGGGATGCCGCAAATGCCATCCACACCGGGAACACCGATCACACCGATCACACCCATGACCGACAGAGCAAACCCATTTAAGAGAGTGGGATCTATTAGTGATATGAGCTTCCTTGTCAACCGTGCGGAGCCTGAACCCGTTAGGAAGGGTGTTGTCGTCCCGATAGCTTATCTCGAAGAGGCGGAAGAATTCTTGTCTAGAGCCCTAGAGCTCTTGCCAAAGAAGATGTCAAAGTTCGATCGCACTCCTACTTTGATGCCAGATCTTTCTCGCCGAAGACCGCAAACGATCAAAGTTGAAGAAGATGATGATCTTAGCAGCGTGTGCAATGTTGCTGTTCGAGACGTCGAAAGCCTGACGGATACGGAGATCGCGGAGAAGATTTCCGCCTTGATGAAAGATAGCACGGATGAGCTCCTCGCTCGCCATATCCGTCGTGTGACTTTCATCTGTGGCCACAGGGATGGCACCTATCCTGGTTATTTTACGTTCCGAGCACCTGAATACCTTGAAGATGAGAGAATTCGTCACATCGAGCCTGCCTTGGCTTTCCAATTGGAACTTTCTCGTCTGTCAAACTTCAATATTACTCCGGTTTTCACAGAGAACAGAAATATCCATGTTTACAAGGCCGTCGGCAAGAACGTTCCCTCCGACCAGCGTTACTTCACTCGTGCTGTTGTCAGACCCGGACGTCTTCGTGATGATATCCCCACCCCAGAATATCTCATTTCTGAGACTGACCGTCTCGTGAGCGATATCCTCGACGCCTTGGAAATCATTGGCAACAACGGCACCGATCTTAACCACATCTTTATCAACTTTTCCCCGGTATTCCCTCTTGAACCCGAAGAAGTCTTCTCCGCCCTCGGTGGTTTCATCGATCGTTTCGGAAGACGTTCATGGAGGCTCCGTGTCACCACTGCAGAAATCCGTATCGTCTGCTCTGATGTATCCACTGGAATTGTCACCCCTCTCCGTGTGATTATCAACAATGTTTCGGGATACGTTATCAAGTATGAAGTCTACTTTGAGCAGAGAAACGAAAGGAAGCAATGGGTCTTCCATAGCATCCCACTCGAGAGCAACAGCAAGCCCGGATCCATGCATCTTCGACCTGTCAACACTCCGTACGCTACCAAAGAAGCCCTTCAGCCAAAGAGATACAAGGCGCATCTCATGGGTACCCAATATGTCTACGACTTCCCAGAGCTCTTCCGTCAAGCTATCCAGAACAGTTGGGACAAGGCTGTCAAAAAGCATCCTGAACTCAAGAAAGCGATGCCGCAACCTGGTACTTGTATTGATTACAGCGAACTTGTACTTGACGACAACTATAGCTTAGTTGAGGTCAATAGAGAGCCCGGCACGAATACCCACGGTATGGTTGGATGGCTCGTTACCGCAAAGACGCCAGAGTACCCCAAAGGCCGAAGATTTATCATAATCTCGAATGACATCACGTTCAATACCGGATCGTTCGGACCACAGGAAGATAGGTTCTTCAATGCGTGTACCGAACTTGCGAGGAAGCTTGGTATTCCGAGAATCTACTTGTCAGCTAACTCGGGTGCCCGTATCGGTCTCGCGGAGGAGCTTGTTCCTCTGTTTTCCGTTGCGTGGAACGAGCCGGGCAAACCGGAGTCTGGATTCAGATACCTTTATTTGACGCCTGAGGTTCATGCCAAGTTCCAGGAGAGTAGCAGAAAATCGGTCATTACTGAGAGAGTTGTGGAGGAGGGAGAGGAGAGGTATAAGATTTTAACCATCATCGGTCAGGAAGATGGTCTTGGTGTTGAGTGTCTACGAGGTTCTGGTATCATTGCTGGCGCTACATCTCGTGCGTATGATGATATCTTCACGATCACGCTCGTTACTTGCAGATCCGTTGGTATTGGTGCCTACCTTGTCAGACTTGGCCAGCGTGCTGTCCAAATTGAAGGGCAACCTATCGTAAGTTTATATTAAAATTTCTTCAAGATTTTTATTATGGCTAATTATGGATTTAGATCTTGACTGGTGCTGCTGCTATCAACAAACTTCTGGGCCGAGAGGTGTACACATCCAATCTTCAACTCGGTGGAACCCAAATCATGTACAAGAATGGTGTTTCCCATCTCACCGCATCTAACGACTTCGATGGGATTACGAAAATTGTGTCGTGGCTATCATACGTTCCCGATAAGAGAAACTCTCCAGTTCCGATTCTGCCGTCGAGCGATCCATGGGATCGTGATATCCTCTACATGCCACCTCAAAGAGAGCCTTACGATGTTCGATGGTTGATCGGAGGTAAAGAAGACGAGATGGGATTCGCCCACGGTCTCTTCGATCGCGACTCGTTCCAGGAAACTCTCAGCGGATGGGCCAAGACTGTTGTCGTCGGCAGAGCTAGACTCGGCGGTGTCCCCGTCGGTGTTATCGCCGTCGAAACTCGATCCGTCGAGAACGTTATCCCTGCGGATCCGGCCAACCTGGACTCAACGGAACAGATCACCATGGAAGCCGGACAAGTTTGGTACCCCAACTCGGCTTTCAAGACTGCCCAAGCCATCAACGATTTCAACAAGGGTGAACAGCTACCTCTTATCATCCTTGCCAACTGGCGTGGGTTCTCCGGTGGTCAGCGTGACATGTACTTTGAAGTCCTAAAGTATGGTGCATATATCGTGGACGCTCTTGTCAAATACCAACAACCAATCTTTGTCTACATTCCACCATTCGGTGAACTCCGTGGCGGTTCATGGGTCGTCATCGATCCTACTATCAACTCGGACATGATGGAAATGTACGCGGACGAAGAGGCGCGCGGTGGTGTTCTTGAACCGGAAGGTACCGTCGGAATCAAGTTCCGACGAGACAGACAATTGGACGCGATGGCCCGACTAGATCCAGTATACGGCGAGCTCAGACAGTCTCTAAAAAACAAATCGTTGACGCCAAGCGAGCAGTCCGATATCAAGGTCAAGATGACAGAGCGTGAGAATCTCCTCATGCCCGTCTTTGGCCAGATCTCGTTACAATTCGCCGATCTCCACGATCGGTCTGGCAGAATGAAGGCCAAGGGTGTGATTCGCGCGGAATTGCAATGGCAAAACGCCCGTCGGTTCCTCTACTGGCGTCTGCGAAGAAGACTCAACGAGGAGTACATTCTCAAGAGATTGATCCCAGCATCGAAGAATATGACGAGAGCGGCGGCGTTGGAGTTGTTGAAGAATTGGTACGCCGGGGAGAACTTTGACGGCAATGACCGAGCTGTTGCTACGTGGTATGAGGAGCACACTAAGGACGTTGCTGCCAAGATGGAGGAATTGAAACTTGAGGGTGTCGCGAAGGAAGTTGCGGGTATGTTGGCGGGTAACGGGGCTAGTAAGGCCGGAGCTTTGAAGGGTCTGGCGGCGTCTATTGGAAAGTTATCGGTGGAGGAGAAGGC
Organism: Arthrobotrys entomopaga; assembly: GCA_012184315.1. Lineage (NCBI taxonomy): Eukaryota > Fungi > Ascomycota > Orbiliomycetes > Orbiliales > Orbiliaceae > Arthrobotrys > Arthrobotrys entomopaga. The sequence goes on from LDDX01000193.1 coordinate 117,943, forward strand.
GACGCTTTTGGGATTGCTCTCTTAGATTATTTTCCTCTTTAAAATATGGCTTTCTTTTTTTCTTCTATACGTTTGAGGCAAAAGTTATTTTAACGCACGCATGTCTATAATGGATTCGAAGGCGTTTTATGTATTTAGTTTTATTTTTATCATAGAGATATATATTATGTATCACGACACCGAAGTCAGATAGAATATTGTCATCTTACATCATATAATATGTGAATGATCGCCTCTTGTTCGATTTATAGATCTATAATATCATTAACACTTGCCCTCATCCAATAGACTATGCTATCTCAAGAATCGGAAAATACCGACGATGCTTAGCTGCAAATTTTATATTTGCATTTTGGGATCCCGATGATGCTGTTTCATAACGGCCGAATAGTGTAGTTGGTTATCACGTTCGCTTCACACGCGAGAGGTCGAGGGATCGAGCCCCTCTTCGGTCATGAATATGCTTCTATTTTAGCTTTTTTGCTGCTGAGTTCGATTAGCGACTAGGTTATTCGCGTCGTAAATTTTCTAGCTAGTGTTGGGAGATCAAATATGCAACGTCAACACAATCGAAGTTGACAGAATGGTGTCTTTCGATACTTAAGTGATTTTCCTTTTAAGCTTTCAAGGGTGATTGTAAAGTTTTTTTCTCATATATACACTTAAGTTCTATTTGAGCTTGTTCCGTTAAAAACAATTTCATAATCATGCGCCGAGACTCTCCTTAACTTCCTTCAATCATGCGAACCAATATCGAAATAAATGATATGTGACGCCAGGATATTCTTTTGCTAACAGGGTATCATGTTATTGACGCTGAAAGAAGATGTTTATTTGTGCTTTTTGCTTGAGTTGTTAACCATTCGTTTCTTCACGTGCTTAGGCATCTTCTCTTTGCGCTTTTCTCGCTTCTCTTCTTTGACTTTTTGTTTGTGGGCCTTGGAAATAATCAGAATGTGCTCGAAGCATAGCATAATAATGGAGAAACTCACCTTCTTCTCATCTTTATCTTCGTGTTTCTTTCCTCGTGGTGTTTTCGAAAATGCAGATTCGTCAACGCTAGAATCGTCTTCACTCCCTCCATCTTCATCTTCATCTTCCTCGTCTTCAACCTCATCTTCTCCACCGTCGTCTGCTTTCGTCTCCTTGCCATCGACAAGGAGATGTTTGTAAACCAATTTATCCTTTCCTCCTTTCCCAACAGCTTCAGCATCTCTTTCCACGTCGTAGACCTGTTGTAGAGTTTGAGGAATAAATTGCTGACGAAACACCACGTTATCGGTCGCTCGTTGATCATCGCTAACTCCACTGTCCATATCTTCTCTCAATAGGGTTTCGATTCTTTCATTCATTTGTTCTTCTTCGTTCGAACCGTCTACCTCTGTGATAAACTCGTAGAGCGCCCTTTCGCTTAAGCAACGGACGCCTTGTTTACCAAAATAATCAGATATGTTCTTGATATCCATTCTCAAAAACTCAAGCGACCTCGGATGATCGTGTTCTACCGATTGGGATACGTCGATAATGTAGAGTTTCTCATTGTGATATAAAATGTTGTACTCGGAAAGATCGGCGTGAACCAGGTGACAAATGTGGAACATCTTTCGCATGATGGAGACCAGTTCGATGTATAATTTTCGATATGCACCTGAACTATCCGATTCACCTTCAAGGGGAGGTATATTCGCATCCTTCAACCTTGGGGATGGCCATCCTTCATCGTTTCCGAGAAATTCCATGAATAAAACGTGGAGTTTGAGATGTAGGGGTTCGGGCGAGGGGATCCCGGCGGTATATATCCGTTTTAGATTCCGCATCTCCTTCTCCGCCCACAGTTTCACCATCTGTCGATTGTTAGACTTTTGATAGCCATGTCTAAAGCGGTACTCGCCGCTGACGTATCTATCTCGATCTTTGAATACTAGAATAGATGTTTTGTAGATTTTGATGGCAATTTGGCGCCCCGGATGCTCAAGTTCACCACCTACAGCATGGTAGACATTTGCTTCTTTGCCGGTGGATAGACACCCGTTCACAGATTCTAGGATACCTTTGTTGATAGCTTTAAGTAGAATCATCCGGGTTCGAGGATCTAATACGAGCTCGGTAGTAGCTCTATCTGCCTTGTCGGTGTTCCTAGACGGCTGCGGTTAGCTGTACCTCTCTTGAGATAAGAAGTGCTAAATGTAAGTTAATACCTCGGTCCTTTTCCAATCATGCCGGCAGCTGTATCGTCCAATTTTATGCGATGTGCAAATTTGGACAAACTGGCAATTTGATCGTCTATTCTTGCTTCCATGTTACCCTTCGGCTTCTGCTTCCCGGATGGGCCTTGAGGGTTTATCCTGGGGACTTCTGATTTGTGCATTGTGGGATCCCTCTCTGATTGTAAGAGTTTCTTCTGGCGGGCGTATTGCTTCGTAAGATCGCCACCGGGGTTTGCAAAGTCGGTTAAGGTCCATGTATCATCCAATAGATCTTCTTCTTCTTCATCATCTTCGTCCTCATCATTAGGATATTCCTCTTCGCCTTGCGGTTGTGATATATCAAGCTGGTCCTGGGGTAGAGTTTGGGTAGACTCGATCTCCCCTTCCAATTTCGCCACCTCAGTCTTCGAGCTGTCTTCCATTTTCAAGATATAATTGTTTCCTTTTGTCGAGATATTTCCAAAGCTATCTCGATGAACTTTAATCCTTCTCTCTTGCAAGCCTATCTTTCAAAATAGATGTATATCAAATTTTGAAGCTGATGTAGTAATTAGTAAACAGTTTTTTGTGCACTCTAATTCGAGTTGTGTTGGATGTCATGTTTTTCGACGTCGGTTGCGGTTGCCCCACCGAACCGCTCGGCTGGCGCTTCCATGCGTTCCTCACCCGGCGCCCATCTCCATCGAAGCAACCAACGCGACGCGTGCCCACCAAACAACTCGGCGCAAAAGGCACCCTTGGTTTTGCGATAAGCCCACCACCCACCCTCATTGACTAACATTTTTACTCTTTCATCATCGCATCTCCCCCCCCGTCTTGACCTCGGCCGCTGGTGAACGGCATCTCTATCATCATCAACACCTTTTACCGTCACGATGCATATCAAACAGATCATTATTCAAGGGTTCAAGAGGTACCATATTTCCCATTCCACTGTTTACCACGGCACTTAGCTTCTAACGCCCGCGGTTTTAGCTACAAGGACCAAACAGTTATCGAACCCTTCAGTCCCAAACACAATGTCATCGTCGGTCGCAATGGCTCGGGGAAGAGCAATTTCTTCGCGGGTACGGATATAAGTCCCATCCAACCCAAAGAAGCTGTTGGATTTGCTAAATTCTTATTTCTACAACCTTTCTAGCTATTCGATTCGTCCTCTCCGATGCGTATACACAAATGGGGAGGGAAGAGCGCCAGGCCCTGCTACATGAGGGTTCCGGCCAAGCTGTCATGAGCGCCTACGTTGAAATCATCTTTGACAACACGGATGAGAGATTCTTGACTGGCAAAGAGGAGGTCGTCATCAGACGAACGATTGGTTTGAAAAAGGACGAGTACAGCTTGGATCGGAAGGCGGCTACGAAGACTGACGTTATGAATCTCCTGGAGAGTGCTGGGTTCAGTCGAAGTAACCCGTACTATATCGTCCCCCAGGGCCGCGTTACCACCCTTACCAACATGAAGGACCCGGAGCGATTGACGCTGTTGAAAGAGATCGCGGGTACTCAAGTGTACGAACAGCGAAGGGCCGAGTCGCTGAAAATCATGGATGAGACTGGAATCAAGCGGGACAAGATTGACGATCTTCTGAAGTACATCGAAGAACGGTTGGGTGAACTTGAGGAAGAAAAGGAGGAGTTGAGAGGCTACCAAGAGAATGACCGGGAAAAGCGCTGCTTGGAATACACAATTCTTCACAGGGAACAACTCGAAATCAGTTCCGCCATTGACCAAATTGAAGAAGGACGAGCGAAAGGTGCTGAAAACAACGACGATGCTCTTGAAAAGTTTAAGGAACGCGAAAAGGAAATTGAGAATCTCACCAAGCAACTCTCCAAATTCAAGCAAGAGATATCACTTCAGAAGATGGAGAAGAAGCAGCTGGACCAAGAACGTCGTGAACATCTCAAGAGTCGTACTCAACTCGAACTTGCTGTTCGCGAGTACGCTGACAATCAGACGACCCGGGATCAATCAAAGAAGAGGCACAAGGCCGAAATCAACCGGATTCAAGCCGAAATAGAATCCCATCGTAAAGATATTGAGAAACTCATCCCCGAATATACTGCAAGAAAAGCAGAGGAGATAAAAATTCGTAACGAGTAAGTTCGTTGGCGTCACCTTGTGCGTATATACTTATCCTAATATCAAAATTAGATTGGAACAGGTTCGCGCAGTGCAGAACAGATTGGTTGCAAAGCAAGGCCGCGCTGCGAGCTTTGCGACCAAGAAGGACCGAGACAACTATCTCAAAAACGACATGACTCAGATCAATGCAAATCTAATGAGGAGACAAGCAGCACGCGAAAGTCTGGAGAGAGAAATAACTACAGTTGAAAGTAGCATCGAAACGTTGGAAAACGAACTTCAAGAAACAAGAAACTTGCGGGACAACCGGAATGAAGCTCTGAATGAGCTTGCAGATAAACTCAGAGAGATAGAACAACAATGGGAAAAACTGCTCGATCAGCGAAAGAATCTCCTGCGAGAAGACTTGAAACTCGACAGCGAACTCGGCGAGCTGAGAGATGATTTGAGAAGAGCAGAGAGCAGCCTTTCTCATATGATGGACAGAGACACGAGCAGAGGCTTGCAATCCATGCGCGCCGTCAAGGCCTCCAAGAATATGACGGGTGTCTATGGCACAATTGCTGATTTGTGTCACGTCGGAGACGTATATCGAACAGCTGTTGAAGTTACTGCCGGCAACAGCCTTTTCCATGTCGTCGTGGACAATGACAAGACAGCAGGCCAGCTTATCCAAGAAATCGCCCAACGCGGACCGGGTCGAATCACCTGCATGCCTCTCAACCGAATCCGAAACCGTCCTGTTTCTTACCCTGATGCAGCTGACGCCATTCCAATGCTTGAGAAATTGGAGTATGACAAGAAGTATCACCAAGCTTTCGAGCATGTCTTCGGGAAGACTATTATCTGTCCTGACCTGACCATCGCTTCACAGTACGCTCGTTCACATGGTCTAAGTGCCATTGACCTAGATGGAAAGAGTAGCGACAAGAGGGGTGCTCTTAGCGGTGGATATTATGATACATCGAGGAGCCGCCTCAAGGCCGTAGAAGAGCTTCGGAATGCGCAAGAGAGGTTTGACATCGCTCAAGAAAAGAGCAGGAGTCTCAAAGAGCAAATTCGACAACTCGACCAAGAAATCACCAATGCAAAGGGCAAGGCGGTTCAAGCCGAATATCAACTTAACAAGTCGACAAAACAGTTCCATTCGATTCCTGAGATGCTCCAAACCAAGACTCTTCAGCTTAGCCGTCTACGAGACGAATTGCGCAAGTTGGAACAGAGTAAGGAAGACTCGGATGGACAGATTTCCAGCTTGAATGAACAGCTCGCAGCACATAAGGCTGAACTTGCGTCAGAGTTTAAAAAGGCTCTGAGTTCTGATGAGGAGAGATCTTTGGCTCATGCCCTCGATACAATACAGAAGCTTCATAGCGCTTTAAGCGAAGCTTCAACTCGTCGGGTTGAGGTTGAACAGAAAAAGACCAATTTGGAATCCATGTTGCATGATAACTTGGAAGTCCGCTTAGATCAACTGAAAGCGACTAGTGAGGAGGAAGGCGAGTCAGCGGATGGTATCACACAAGGAAGAAGAATAACGGATTTGCAAGCCGATCTTAAACGCACCCAGAAAACAATATCTTCGGTGGAGCAGAAGCTCAAGGAAATCGAAGAGAGCATCGAGGAGTATACTAGAGATATCGCTAAACTTGAAAAGAATAAAGCGAGCAAGCAAGCGGAGCAGGAGCAAGAGGCTACTAACATTGAAAAGTACCAGAAACGTATGGAAAAGAGTATGGCGAAACGAGCCATGTTGTCAGAGAATGCCGCCGAAGTTCAGCGCAAGATCAGAGATTTGGGTGTCCTCCCGGATGAAGCCTTCGAGAAATACACCAAGATCAAGTCTGAGACCCTAGTCAACAAGCTGAAGAAGGTTCACGAAAACCTCAAAAAGTTTTCACATGTCAACAAGAAGGCTTTCGAGCAGTACAACAACTTTACGAAGCAGCGTGATACTTTACAGAAGCGACGTGAGGAGTTGGACGAATCTCAAAACTCCATCGAGGAGCTGATCCAGGTTCTTGATCAGCGAAAAGATGAAGCTATCGAGCGTACATTCCGACAGGTATCGAAGAACTTTGCCGAGATTTTCGAGAAGCTCGTTCCTCTCGGTCGCGGTCGTTTAGTTATCCAACGAAAGGCGGATAATAGGAATAGGCGCGATGAGGATGATTCTGACGAAGAGGAAGGGGGACGCAGTACAGTTGACAACTATCTCGGTGTTGGGATTTCGGTTTCATTCAATTCAAAGCATGATGAGCAGCAGAAGATTCAGCAACTGTCTGGTGGCCAGAAGAGTTTGTGCGCTCTAGGATTGGTCTTTGCTATCCAGCAATGTGATCCTGCACCTTTCTATCTGTTTGACGAGATTGACGCCAATTTGGATGCCCAGTATCGTACTGCGGTTGCTCAAATGGTGAAGAATCTGAGTGCCGAAGGTGGACAGTTTATCTGGTAAGCAAGCACTCTTCATATCAAAATGAGATTTGAGATTAGAGATAGCTAACGATTTTTCACAGCACCACTTTCCGAAGAGAGATGGTTTTGACAGCAGACCAACATTACGGCGTCACTTTCAATGACAAGATGTCTAGTATTGACCTTATCGGAAGGGAGGAGGCATTGACCTTTATCGATGGTCAAAAGCAGTAAATTTTGGTCCCGCAACGACTACTTGACACTATGTGTTTCGATATCTCTCTCTTGTAAAAACCTTGATTCAAAGCGCTGCTTGTAGCGGGGCATGCTTTCCTGTTGTCTTGAAATATCATCTTCCCTAATGTTCACTACGATTTTTCTTTTCCTTTTTTTCATGACGATATCACGGGAAGTCACACGGAGTTCCGGGCTGTGAAGACTTTCTAAATCCTTTTCTTTCTTTCTTTTTTTTTCATGTTTATAATAATTTTGCCTTTAACAAAGCTTCGGTAGGAATCAATGATCAAATGGAACATTTACAATTATATGGTTTGTCTTTTATAATCTAAAGACTGATACTGAATTCGCTGAGGGACAAGCTGACACAAGACCGACCATATTCAATGTTTAACAAAGGTGGGCCGGAAACGAGATCAGACTTGCGTTCAATATTATTGTTTATTTCTCAAAATGGCAAACGGATTTGCTCTTTGAAGGATCTGATTGGTCTGCAATTCAAATGTTGTATTTTTGACTTGAACGGAAGAATACGTACCCTATGCAGTAATATAGAGTGCGAGTGTGTATTCTAGAGTTATACGCAGAAAGACCATAGAACGATTGGTTTCATTCTGCTTTCGAGAAATATCAAATATTGAGTATTCTCACAACGGTCCTGGTACAGCTGAGAAAAAAAGTAGAGATCGAGTGGATTGGGGCAGGGTATCTTGTTGTTATTTTCAGGGCGTGTGGGAAGGCAAGATGCTATTGGCCAGGGCCCCTGACAGGCGTTTAGACACCCATCCGCGAGACCAGACAGGATTCCCTTAGTTACATTCAAATTAATAACGATCACTCGATATTATTATTATTACTATTTACTTTATCGTTCTGTTAATTAATTTTTGTTGCACCATACCTTCTTCATACCATCACATCTCTCTATCTCTCCGTCATTATCGTCACTATCGCCATCTTCAAAAGTTCTGGGCGTATAGTAGTACGTAGTTCACCGAGGCCATTCGAGTCGTGTGTGTTTGTGTGCAGGACAGGCGTTACGGTTGGTCGGTCGTTCTTACCTTTATTTTTTATTTTGATTGTTTTTGGCAATAAATATACCAAACAACAACAACATCATCAACCCCGTCCACTCTCTCTCACCACCGTTACCACCATCACCGTCAACTACCAATCATCAATCTCCACTTCACCGTCCGACTCACTCTCCCGCCTCTCCTCTCCTCTCCGCCAGTCCCGACCCTTACTCGTCTCCTTCCTTCTTACGGCCTCACGTTCACTCGTATTGTGCCTTTTATCACCAACCTCAGAGTCACCATTCGGTCAGCAGTGCTGTTGCGGCTTCTCCCTGTCGATTGTAATCCAGGCCAAGCCATGTTTCAACCACCTTCCTCAGTCTGAGACGCGAAGAAGAATACATTCCGCATTTTATCACGAAAACAAGAAAGGACAAATAGCCTTCGAAATCCACGAATCCACCTCTTCACCGACGCCTTCAACCTTCACCTCCGTTTCGCATACATCCTTCAAAGAAATAGTCCTAATTGTCGTCAATTAACAAGGCTTCCACAAAACGACAACAACAACACCGGGTCTTTGTTCGTCATCATCTCTAGATTGACGCAGTCTTCGAACCAAATATAGAACTTCGTTTCCAGCGGAACAGGTCTCTGCTTACCACAGAGACTACTTCGCTGATCCGTCCGCATCCTACAAACTGTTATCCTCCATCACATCTTTTCTCTCATCATCTCTCTTCTCTCCGAACGGTGCTCCTGGCGCTCCATCCAAGGCTGCATCGCAAAAGCTAACCAACATGGAGCCATACGATCCTAAACAAAGACGCCCGCCGCGGCCGCCTCTTTTCGCCTCTAACTCGTCGGCATCTCTTAGCGCTAGCAATGCTGGGGCTTGCGATCCGTCAACGCTGCCTGCCGTCAACTCGCAGCTGAGAAAAGTAGTCTGGTATTCGTTAGACAACAATTTAATAGTCAACGCCATATTTACTGCGGAACGACTGGTGGCTTTCGATCCAAAGGACCCCGAAAATACATACCTTCTTGCCCTTTCTCTATACCGCGGCAATCACGTTAAGCACGCAGAGAGCATTACGAAAGGAGTCAAAGGACATGTTGGATGTGCATTTATATACGCTCAATGCTGTCTAGCCTTAAAGAAATTTAGGGAGGGAATCGCAGCTTTGGAGAAATGTAAATCTTTGTGGGCAACGGAGAGCCACTGGAGTACGTTTGCTTTGTCCATAATAACACCATTTTGATACAATCCTCGTCGGAGTTTTAAAATTGCTAACGGGAATAATGTGCCTTTCTTTTTTCCTTCATAGATCAACATTCCGAAACGCAGCGACGGTCAACGCCAGATGCTGCAGCGGTGTACAACGTCCTAGGGCATTTGTTTACTGGATTGCGTGACGACAAGATGGCAGTCCAAGCGTATAGCGCATCATTCCAAGCCAACCCGTACATGTGGGATGCTTTTAGTGCAGCAGCCGAAACCGGGGCCGCAATCAAGGCTGCAGCTGTCTTCAAGCCAACGGAGGAAATGTTGTCGATGGCTCGATCAGGTTCTAACCAATCAGTTACATCATCTATGACGGAAGAGACAATCCTCTCACAGAGCCAGTTCAATCCTCAAGACCATGACCCGTTCGCATCTTCGTCCTCGCAACTCCGAAGTCAGGAAACAGTATTCGGTGTACCGCCAGCTCCTCAGAATAGACTGAACGAAGGTGGCGCAAATGTTGGGATGGAAACACCGACGAATGACAACGTCATACCTCCTTCGACAGACTATCCGAAAGCTCCCCCCCGTAAAGCTAGGCCTCAAAGTTTGATAGATGCACCTCGTAAGACTTTAATGACTAGATCCCGGGACCACGACGCGCAGCTGGAGAAGAAGCGGTCCATTGCTAGTGCTGATGAAACTAAGAATTCTCAGTCCGCTGCGACCGCCCCAGCAACTCGTCGAAGTAACAGGATCCTTGCGTCAAATAGGATCACAAGCAAGTTTGCAGCCGCCGGCCAGAGAGAAGCCAAAAAGCCCAAAACAGCAACAAAATCCTCTAGTCGCTCTCAGTTAACAGCTGACAAGGCATCGAGTGCCCTGGTTCACAGCCAAGGTGATGTTCATATGGCCGAAGCTCGACCGATAGCTGCTCCGATTCCAAGACCACAAGAGCCAAAAGAAATTATTGCGCACGTAGTAATTTTGGACCTGTATAAGAAACTCGGTCAGGCCTTGGTCAGCCTCTGCCGTTTCGACTGTAAGGCCGCTGTGGCTCACTATCAAGCTCTACATCCAACACATCGAGATACCCCTTATGTTCTGTCCAAACTTGGACGAACGCTCTACGAACTTTCCAGGTATAATGAGGTGAGTTTTTGAGTCTGTAATGATTACCTTTTACGATTGTCCCTAACATCAATAGGCCGGGGAATGCTTCGCCAAAGTCCGGATAATGGATCCTTTACGCATGCAGGAAATGGAAACATATTCAACGTTACTATGGCATCTCAAGAAGGAGGTCGAATTATCTTTTTTGGCGCACGAGCTGTTCGATTTGGATCGCGTCTCTCCCCAGGCGTGGTGCGCATTAGGGAATTGTTATTCATTACAACGAGATCACGATCAGGCTTTGAGATGCTTTAAGCGAGCAACGCAGATAGACGATAAACTCGCCTACGCGTACACTTTGCAAGGCCACGAGCATCTCTCCAACGATGATCTTGAGAAGGCAATGTCGTGTTTCAGAAGTGCATTGTCCGCTGATGGACGTCATTATAACGCCTGGTACGGGATTGGAAAGGTTTATGAGAAATCAGGGAAGAACGATATGGCTTTGCGACACTACAAAACAGCTTACTCTATCAATCCAACAAATGTCGTCTTAATATGTTGTGTCGGCGCTGCCTTTGAGAAGGAAGGGAACTATAAGCAAGCCCTAGTCCATTACTCAAAGGCGTGCGACCTGGCTCCCAACAGTGCTCTCTCGAAGTTTAGAAAGGCACGTGTCCTAATAGGATTAGGCAAATTGCATGTAAGTTGACATCCTTGACTGAACGAAAGAATTCGCAGATGCTAATATTGAGACTCACAGTCGGCACGAGATGAGCTTGTCTCTATTAAAGACATTGCACCAGATGAGGCTAATGTCCACTTCATGCTTGCACGAGTTTATAAGCTGTTACATGAGAAGCAACTTGCCATCAAACATTTCACATCCGCTCTGCACTTGGATCCGAGAGTAAGCGTCTCCGATTTTTAGTAGTTAAGAACACTCAATTAACACTGATATATAGGCTGCTGCTTTAATTAAAGAGGCCATGGAATCACTAGACGACCCTAATGAGGACTCATACATTGAAGATGCGGAACCTTATCTAGAACAGTAGTCTAGTGGATTCATCTGATTCTCCCCCCTTTAACAGACGTTCAAGTCTTTATGGATTAACGGTCATTAATTCTCTTTAATTATTTCAAGCCCCAGCGACATGATATCACGAATTCGAAGAAACTCATGTCCTCCTCCGCCTTGTGTTTCCTCTCCTACTCTCTAGCGACTTCTGATGCATCTTTTTCATCCCCCTGGTTGTACATCCTGGGGAGCTTCTATGTCAGTGCTACTGTACAGAGCTCCTACTTTATATCCGTTCAAAAAGAAATGCATATGTCCTGCATAACCAAAAATCCGGCGTTATCTATTGCTTTGTCTATCGTTTCGGTGTAGCGTTTCTTTATTCCCTCTTTCTGGGTGTTTTCCTCCCTGGCGTTCGTTCTCTCTCTCCCTCTTAAAAATTTCGTGGCTAACTCTTTTTCTTCAAGCCTCAAGGTTGAAAAAGAATTAATTATAAGGTGGTCTGATGGACGGCATTCTTTTATGGCTGTCGTCTTCGGTTCCCTTTTTTATCTCTCACTTGCACTTACTGATCACGTAATCATATCGAAAACTAGCCTGCAATTGTTCTTTCACTTTTTTTCAGTGTGTTTTACAACCTTCGCTAGAAGTTTCTGTATAATAAGTATAGATAGATAGCTTAAAGTGAAATTATTTCTTCTCGACAACCCATTTGTCGTGGAGTCGTTCTTTGATACTTGTTTATTTGGCATTGAGTTCCCGATCCTGAATTTCTGTTTTTTGAGTTGGTTTGAACGACACCCTAGAATATGGGTGTTTTAAAATATCTTTTCAGAGCAGTTCAGAGCGCTTAATTTAATATTTATTTAAACACGGTATCAACACCGAGACTGCTGGTAAATGCTGGAATTCTATATGCAATATATACTGATATATACATAGACACGGAAGGCGTGACTAACCATTGGGTTAAATTATATAAAACTTTGTGTGATGGTTCATATATGGCTTAACTTTAAACACACTTCAATCAGAATCATCATTAGCAAACATATCTTCCGCCTTCATCCTCTTCTTCCTCCCTTCATCTACTCCGGCCCCAGGTTTCGCTCCAAAACCACCTATCTTGAAGCCAAATCCAGATCCCAGCGTGACGCCACTCACGGACGGTCGCCTATCCTTCTTTTGGGTGTCAGATCCTTCGATCTCTGAGTCTTTTACAAACATATCCACTTCCTCTTCTGATTGAGATTTGTGGTCGTCGTTGTCAGGTTCTTCCGGCATCGGCTCACCGTCGGCCTCATCGTCATCTTCCATCATGGGCTCGCCATCGATATCTTCATCATCTTCCTCCATAGGTTCCCCGTCCACATCTTCATCGACGAGTTCTTCCCCATCTACATCTTCATCTTCAACTTGATTCTCAGCTTCGGTAGAATCAGCTAGATACGGGTTAAACTTCGGCTGGCTTGACTCTTGGTCCTCAGGAACGGTTCTCCATCTAGATTTAGCAGGGACAGGGTTCGAAGATGTGGTTGAAACTGCCTCTGATTTTGTAATCTCAGGAACTATAGCAGCAACAGTAGTAGTAGCAGTAGTAACAGGCTGCGCGGCACCGTTTGGTTCGCTGAACGCAACCCGAAGTGCTTCATGAGAGGTTTGCGGGAAAATATTCCAATTCTGTGAATGCGTCTTTGTCAGCGAAAATCATACTTTTGCCGAGACAAATATACAAGCAATTATTATTACCTCCCAGAGTGACAGTACTATTTGTATACTTCTCCTCCATTTCTCCTGTCGGATCTTTCCCCAATTCTCCTTCTCGCCGACTTCTGCCAAGCCTTCGAATATCTTTCCATCTCGCAGCCGTTGGTCAAAGTACTGCCTATAACGCCATACGTTCCGTACACCCAGGCCTGAATTCGAGAGCACATCCGAAATAAGATATAGTGCGATAAGCTTGGCGGGCGTTTGGTCTTCTTTCGTCAAATTCGCATTACCGCTCTTATCAGTCAACGCTGTAGACGACGGTTCGTGCTCCGGATTCGCCGACGAAAAAGCGACAGGACGCGACACGTTTGCACACATGATTTCTACAATTTCCTCCGCAGCGTATGCGTGCTCGACAGCGAAACCTGTTACTCTAGCTACGTCCCCTCTTCGTAGTGTTCCGGTCGTGGTCGGTACCCGAGAGAGAAGATGGTAGAGTTTCGCTCTTCGTAACGGGCCGAGATAGGTTTTCGTATCTTCGGCGTTGGGGTTCGAATCCTGGGCTTGGTGAGCTTCGTCATCTTCATCCGACGAACTGTGATACTCTTCGTCCTCGATGAAATCTTTGAGCTCGGTCACAAACTCGAACTTTTGTTGTTTCTTGGGTGGTAATTCCCAGGATATGCTGTTGTCAAATATGTGTGTGATTGTCGTTCCCGCGTAAGACCTTTGTTTTCTGTCGCCTGCGGAACCGCTCGCGGTGAAAACATCCCATAATCTCCAGCGGTAGTAGACGTGTTCTGGGGATTTCGTATCCCATAGCCAGAAGTATCGTTCGTCGGATATTATTGATGGCATAGCCATGAGGAGAGCTTCGAATTCGGGTCCATGCGTGATGACCGCTTCCACGGTCTTGTGAATCAGTCGGAGAGTTTTGAGATCTTTGGGAGCATTCACAGAAACAACATATTTGCTGTTATTGACGGAGCCGGAGTGACCGAATGATGAGGGCGGGGCAAACCCTCCTCTGCCAAAACCACCGCGGCTGCTGCCTGAGAATACAGCACGGGCATTGAACGGTGCCGCGCTATGCGATGTTGTTGTGATTGCGGAAGAATTTATAACGGTAGACGGTAGGTGGCGCGAAATTCCTAAGCGGAAACCAAAGCCCATGTATTTGTTTGAAAGACCATTCACGGCAGCATCTATTTCACTGGCAGCTGTATCTGTTTGGAGGGTAATGAGGGCTGACGTAGCCCTTCTCCCCGATCCGCCGGGACCACCCAGCGCCTGCATGGATACCTGATTCGCCGTAAGGTCTGGGAAATACGGCTGCATCATCTCCATTACATTCAGTTTTGTCGTCTTTGGCGGTAAATTCGTCATGCTGATGGTAGGCTTAGCCTGCTCTTTCTTGCTTTTGGGTGCCTCATCTTCATCTTCATCGTCTTCCCCAAATTTCATCCCACGCTCTGACTTTGCTGCTTTCGGTGGCCCATAGTCACCCATGTCATCGAAACCCAAGACACCAGAGGAGCCACTGTTGTAGCCACCTCTGCCATGGCTTCCACCTCGACTGTTATAACTCTCCTCGCTCCGGTATGTATCCAAGTCCCGCTTCTTCGTAGGTATCGGTCCTAACGTCCCAGGTCCACTGATAGCGCTTCGTCCTTGGGAGCCTGTGAAATGCCGTTTTCCCAGTCCGGCAGGTCCAGCTCTCGAAGGGCCATAACTCGAGCGCGAACCACCATATCCCCCTCGTTCCGAAGATCGTGAGTACGACGGACGCGAATTGTCCTCGAACGATTCCACAAACTCCTTATAGACTGCGGCGGTTTCTTCGGCTTCGCGTTTCCGCTTGGCTTCTGCCTCGGCTTTGGCGCGTTCAAAGGCCGATTTCTTGGTCGGAGCTTCGAGCTTTTCCTTGATGTTGGGGAACTGGAACCCAGACATTTTTTAGGGAGGGGTAAGCGTGGACCGGAGACCGAGGGTGCGGGGGTAGATGGCGGATAAGATGTGCGATTGAATGTCGTAAGTCATGTTCATCGCAGAAGCGAAATCGAAAGCCTGATATTGCACGATATAGTTGATTTGCCAAGCCACTTTTTAGTTTGTTTGGGTTCGAGGTTTCAGCCACGCTATTTGGGGCAAAGAAACGGTGGCTCGGCTGTGTCACCAAAAGCTCGAATTGAAAATGTGTTGTCTTGAATGCCAATCTGTTGATCTCGCATGCATCGACAATTGGTCTCGAGATTGGCATTGTCGATGCCAATCTCGAGACCAGCAACATTGCTAGCACGGTTTAGTTACAATTGTAGACTGTACTGTATACTGGCTAGCATGTCAAACATGTTTAAGCACTGTCTTGGTATTCATCTATCATGAATCATGATCTTGAGGTCGGCTCTCTGCATCTCGCCCAGCATTTGGTGCAACCATTGACTCGAGTGGAAGATAGTGATAGGAAACATCTACGAGCTTGGGTTGAAGGAACTCCTAAGCTTCATTTGTTTGGTTTGGAGGACCTGGTAACTTGTTTCGACGTCAACATCTCGTAGTATATATCTGACGCCATTCCCTCCGTTGAACTCGGGAAACATTGCTGAAGCGAAGCCGTATCTGTCGACGGGGTCACTCTGACTATGCTCGAAGGGGTCGCCGTGTCGGAGGACAAGAAATTAGTCCGTCTCAAATTTCCAAATCAGTATCATCACAGGTTCAGCCCGACACACAGGATGCATTGCAACGTATACAATTCGAAAAAATTCACTTTGACGCTTTTCTGTATCAGGAGCGGTGCCAGTGACAAAAAAATGTTCCCTCCAGTCTCGGCCCCAGACGATACGAAGCATAAGCCGTGCGGCGGCCCTGGCTACGGAAGATTCGATCTGCAATTTTGGCTGACGAAGCTATTATTTTCCGGTCCGGCTTTTGATTCCGTGAAGAAAATTTTTATCCAGCACACGATGTTGCATATTGAATGCTATATTTTGTTTAATTTCAATAAAGATGTTTTTTTCATGATGCGATATTGCCCCGTCGTGGTTGTGCTATTTTTGGTGATCCGGGCGTCCTATTGGTTACCATACTCTGCCAACCCAGCAGCGGTTCCCGGGGTTCTCGTCCGTACGCGCCGCAACCTCGCATGACAGCCGCTTTGAACCACTAAGATCCCGGGAACGCGATATTAAGCTTCTCCTCTTGCTCCCAAGAGCTCAGAATTTTCCAACGAATGTCAGTTGCTGCCCTGCTTCCCTTGCAAAAATGCGTACGGTTATTTCCACCTGTGTCAGATGGCGCTGGTGGAATCACGGCACTCTGCTGGCATAAAAATATTCGGTTGGACTACACTCTTCCAAACAACTTTTTATTGAATCTGGTTACTGCTTCCAGGCTTTCACGGAAAAGCGGTGGTTCAAGTATGCTAACAAACCAGCTTTTAGGTGCTCGATTTTGTTAGCGAACGCGAGCAAGGACCTCGATACGGCTAGCGTCGTCTCACGATCAGGCAGGACTTGCAGGAACAAGCAGACATTGCTTGTCTGAGTATATCAAGTGGATACTGCCATCAAGACGATGAACAAAAGGTTTCTAGCAGCTCTTGCGTGAAAATCCTCTTCTTTTTTTTTTCTTTTCTCGTCTCTTTCCTTCTCCCCTCTATCTCTTCATTTTTTTTTTCTTCTGGGAAGATATTATTATTCTATTCTATTCTTTTTCTCTGCCTTTTGAAAAGTTTCGATTCTATTATCATCAACTGTCGTTTCCTCTCAACGTTTCGATTCTTAGCGACGACGATTTCATTTCTGTGTTTCGATATCTGTCGGTTTAAACAAATTCGATTCTCTGTACTAGACTTAATATCTTGGACTCGTATACTCAGTAGGTAATATAACAGCTCAATAGTAGTAATAGTGATATCCACAGGTGATACGGCACATAGCACACACCTCCTCTACGGGCCAGCTGTTTTCTTCCACTAGTCACCGACCAGTGTTCGACATATTGAAACGAGTTTCAACTTGCCATACAGGTCTACCCCGAACTAGGTAGCATAATCCACCCACCCACCCAGTTCTCCATGTTTCTTCCCTCTGTCTGCATTAGCTCAAGTGGAGGGTTTTTTCTGATATTAGCTGTTGTTGCTCCCATGCCATGGCTTCCTTCCTTCCTCCTTCAATTTTTTTTTTTTTTTTCGTCTTATCGAAATATTCCAAGCCCGTCGTCGTATTACTGCTAACGGTTGCAACCTCTCGCCAACACATTTAGGCATCACACAAATTGCAACAAAGAGCACACTCGACCCTCGACAATAATTATTTTCCTATTCGAATTTTCACCAACCATCCCTTCTCCTTCTAACCATCGTAGATTAACGACCTCCCTCATGTATTGATCAAACTAAGTGTCACCAAAATAATAATACCCCTCCCCCCTCAATACCCCACCTCTACCCTCACCATAGATTGGGAGCTACTAGAGGCATCTACTCTACAAAATAATTCAAAATGTTTAAAGGTCTAGACAGCATAGGAGAAATCTTCCAGGGGAAGAATAGCTCCACGGAGAGGAGAAGTGCCCCGGCCACACAGGAGGGTGAACAGCCGCAATACAAAGTTATAACGATTAACGACCTTCCTAAACTCAGCCCCGCAACGACACCGGGTCTATCAAGATCAAATATGGTTCCTTCGACACCGGCCCTAGTCAACCAGCAGATGACACTATCACAAGGACCGCGGAGGAGTATACCGGAAGAGTCTTATGTTGTCCCACCTAGCCCGGATGGACTGCAATCATATGCCGCTTCCATAGTTAGTCCTTCGACTCCTAAGGTGAACCGAGTGGACTATACATGGGATACCAAAGGCGATGCACTTGCTCCACCCGTTCCACAACAAGCAACGAACCCTTTCCAATCGAAGGACGACTTTGAACAACGTTCGCCAAGTGATGATGGAATGACTCGATACGATACCAAGAGTTTTTTCAACTATTACGCCGATGATGGAAAGTCGGAATACGGAAACCAAAGTTTTTTTAATTATTATACCGAGGAGCAGGGTGGTTCGAATATCCCAGCGGTACCGGTACCGCCAATTCCAACAAACCCTTACGAGGGCATGCGAAGAAACCAGAGCTCCAAGGCGACAAAATCTCCGACTACAACAACAGGCCCGCCGCTAAGGACGAACATGTTGGATTTGGGAGCTTGGAGCCCGACTTCGAGGTTCTCTTCGAACCCGTTTGGAAACTCACCAACAGACCAATATCCTGCTGGTTATGGATATGGTTATGGATACGAAGCTGGTGATGATGTATCACCAGTATCTGCTACCGAGCCAGTTAGCCAAGACATCAGATACTCCGACTGTGGCGTGAATCCATTCCAGGGTTTGGACGAGGAAGCCAGAAAAGAGCGTGATTCTGGCGCAGTCGGAGACATCTGGAATATGATTACGGGAACAGCAAGACAGGTGGATATCGAGAAACCTCAACAGCCTACACAAGCTACTGTGGTTTCTCCCAAGATACAGCTCGATCAATCCGCTCTATCTCCACCAAAGACTGAATCGACAAGATTGAGATCGCTGACAGACTTCCAAATCCCGGTAGGCGCCGGCGCCATCATCTCGCCCCCTGCCGCATCTCCATCCGAATGGTTCAAGGACATCCTTATACACTATGAAGGACGTCCAGCGGGGATTGCCCGTGCATTATCATATTTCCCCCAACCTGCTTCCCCACATCCACCCGGTCTTTCCCCACCAGAAATCACATCAATGGCTGTTCCATATCTTGCCGATATTGAAAATGAACTCAAGGAACTACAAAGAGCACGTGACAACCCACGAGCTGAAGTGCAAGTAAAGCAAGTTCAACAAGAACGTGACCGAGTTCGAGAACTCATTCAACGACAGCTTGCGTACGACCAGGCTATCGGTGCTCTTGAACAGGCCACCGGTGGAAAGCGACTAACAAAGGAACAGCTTGACCCATCTAAGATTTGGGAACAAATCGATCTTTCTGGAGCGAGAAAAATGTCAATCGACGAGCGATTGCCCACTGAGCGAGACCAGGTTCAAGAACGAGAGCAGCCCCGTAGTGAAGAACGAAACCGTGGGCAAAGCTACATGACTGTCGTAGGATTCGAGGATAGAACCTCGAGTATTCCCCCAGTCCCGAGAATCCCGTCTGTATTGGCTCAGGCTCAACCACCAAAGGAACCCTTAAGAACAATGATGCCTTCTGGTGATTTCTTCAACCGAAAGCCTAGTACTGTCGAACAGGTTTCGCCAGTATCGCCAGAAGAGAAGGAAGTTCCCTTCGTTCTTGATACAAGGTCGGAAATGTCGTCAAAGGTCAAGTCATTCAGCGAGGATAGCCCGGTGTACAACCAATACCTTCAGGCTCAACCGAGCCCGGCTGCTTACTCTGACAATTCTCCAACTAACGGTTCCGAGGCCTCTGGATTCAAATGGTCGCTGGCAAAATCCGACTACGACGAGAAGTTCCCTTCGCCTGCACCTAGAGCACACATGCGTAACGAGAGCGCACACACAGTCTCTGAACCCCCACCATACTCTAGCCCGAATATGAACAACAGGACTATGGATGCTCAGCGTTTCTCAAGACTATCTGAGGAAGACCCAATTCAATCCGGTAGACGGTTCCCTGTTCGAGGATCAGATCTCCCAAGATTAGCTACTGCATCCTCGGGTAACCAACAGGCACAGCTCTCTCCTCAGCCTAACGTTCTCTCATATATGCAATTCACTCCCACAACCCCACACCGTTCTCGATATTCGACTGCCGATGATCGTGAACGGGGACCGAGAGCCCACATCGGTCTGGGTGATATTGGTTTCCGTACTTCTGATCCCCGTGATCGAGCGGAGAAAAAGAGACAGAGACAAGAAAAGAGGGAGCGTCTGTTCAAACGAGGCGGATCTCTGTGGTTCTGCGGTTTCTGCTGTGGTGTCCAGAAGATGACAAGAAAGCACAAGATCTTTTGGTGGGGTGTCTTCATCTTTGCTATCATTCTTGCTACCATCCTTGGTGTCGTACTTGCAATGAAAAAGAGCAACCAGGTTAAACCCGTTGAATCAGAAGAGCCATTCAATTTGATCAGGCTGCCCAACTTGCCCGCTGTGCCGGCGGATCCGATCAAAGTTACCCCTCGTCTGGTAAACACTGTCAATACTTGTATCGCTCCTTCTACGATCTGGAGTTGCCAGCTTCCTCCACCGTTGGCATCCAACCAGAACCCAAACCAGCCGGTCTTCAACTGGAAGATAATTGCTCTGAACGGTACCACAACCATCATCGACCCCAATCCCATCCTTCCAACCGTTGATGATTACAAAAACTTCAGCATGATCGATGGGATTGTCGCCGCTCCATCAGAGGGTGAGGCCACCAGTCTCTTTATCTCTCTCCTCGCCGGCGATGAGGCTGCTTCTCCCTCAGCTACAGCGAACAGCGAGAATCCGGCACAGGGAAAGCGAATCGTCAAGCGTTTCCACCACCGTCACTTCCCTCGCGCTGTCACCCCAACATCCTCGACCACAATCAGAAATACCGTCACAACCATCGAAACACCAGCTGCAACCCTCAGTGCACCTGCAGGTGGCGGTGCCGCCACTCAAACCCTCCCCAGCGCTGCTGTCCTCCCAACCGCCTACTCTGGCCAACAACTTCGCTTCTTCGACCGCGGTCTCCCAACCGAACACTACGAGTTCATCATGCACTTCCAAAAACAAATCTACCTCAAATCCATCGATAACAATGCCACATCGACTTCCGACCCAGCCGATGCCAACGGTGGCGTTACCCCCTCCGAAGCCAACTTTGTTTGCGTCTGGCCACAAACCAGATACATCGCCAAAATCTTCACCCGTCCTAACGAAGTCAGCCAGGGTGCAACCAAGCAAATCGTCGACCCGAACACGCTCAAGGTCCAGAAGGGCGACAACGCCGGCGGCTTTTTAGGATACGGTGTGCAAGTCGACGAAGATATTGCAAATTACGATATCGATGGGACTGGATTCATCTCTTGCTACCCAATCGATAGCCTCGGAAATATCGATGTGGTGAATATGCAGAAGAAAGTCATCGTCCAGGGAATCAATACCGGGGAGAGTAAGGTTAACTACCGGGGTTGCCAGTGCTCTTGGACGAACTTTCAGAGCGACAGCTCGTAAAACGGAAGACCAAAAATAAAAAAAAGGAGAGGTTAAAGCTTTTTGTAATTATTCGATACCCTTGCGCGCTGCTTTTATGTTGAAAAGAACAGTTTATCTTTTTTTAGTATTCAAGTTTGGGTAGTTTTTTTTCTTCACGATGTTCCTTTCGTCTTGACTTTCTTTTTTTGCTTGGGTCTTTCTTTCTTTTCTTTGGTTGTCGCTCTTTTCATTATGGGGTTTATCTGGTATATCCCCCATTTTCATACATCTTTTTAATATTTCATGTATACAATAATATTTCATGGTGGGTTGGTCAGTGATGCGCATTGCGCAAAGAGTGGGGGGGTATATATATTAGCAACGCAGCGAGTTTAGTGAATGAATAAAAAAAAAAGCCTTTCTTAGATGCAAAAACCAAGCTTCTCAATTTCATGAATACAAAGAAAAATGTGAATACAAAGTGATAGTTGCTTCAGTCATTTTTTCACCGATCTGAATGTGGACGTTGATATTCACGAAATGCAACATGATCGTGCGTTGAGTGACCAGTACTAGCCTCGAGACTCGATTGATTCATAGCGCAGGCTAGGTAAGCTGGAGACACTTTGGAAATATGGTTAAAAGCATAATCTCATATTGTCATTGTCTACCTAATAATACAATAATAAAAGGGTGGAAAGAGAAATGAAGAAAACATGTCAAAATGACTCTTGAGGATGCGGAAACATGTAAAGATGGTATGAACAGGAAGACGTGAAAACCAAAACTTTTATGAAACATGATCAATCGGAATTACGTTGAGTTTTTACATTCGTTACTTTTACGACTGTTTACCCTTTTTAATCATCAAACTTGACCTTGGTGCCGCTGGCTACAGGGGTTCTGTTAGCATTGAAGCCACCACGTCCGCCTCGGCCACCACCTCGACCACCGCGGTCACCAAATCCACCTCGACCACCGCGGTCGCCAAATCCACCTCGACCTCCGCGGTTTCCACCAAATCCACCTCGTCCGCCGCCTCGACCGCCGCCAAAGCCGCCGCGGCCACCACGTCCGCCACCGTTGCTGTTATCTCGAGGTTGCGAGTAGTCAGTACGGATGGAGCGGCCACAGACCTGTTGTCCGTTCATAGCAGCATGGGCCTTCTTAGCTTCGTCAACAGAAGAGAAGGTGACATATGCAAAGCCCTTCTTGTTACCAGTGTCCCTGTTTCTTGGTTAGCATTATCATTCACGGGTGATTATCTTGAATTTGGGGAGGAAACGTACTTGTCGGTTGGGATTCTGACGCTGATGACCTCACCATGCTCAGACATGGCCTGGCCAAGAGCCTCTTCATCGGCGTTGAAGCTCAAGTTACCAACAAACAAGGTATCACTAGGAGGGCTTTCGCTGTCACCAAATTTACGAGCGCGGTCCTGAGAGTTATTGTTGTTCTGGCGGGCGGTGGTGAAATCAAGGTTGATCGCACGACCATCAATCTCGGCACCTTGCTTCTCGGCCAGGGCCTTTTCGGCGTCAGCGCGGCTAGCAAAGTCAACATATCCAATGCTATGGAGAAATCATTTCAATTAGTTTGGTTCGGAATCGGTGATCAAATC
Source organism: Arthrobotrys entomopaga (assembly GCA_012184315.1). Lineage (NCBI taxonomy): Eukaryota > Fungi > Ascomycota > Orbiliomycetes > Orbiliales > Orbiliaceae > Arthrobotrys > Arthrobotrys entomopaga. Next base: position 140,761 of record LDDX01000193.1, read on the forward strand.
GAGATATAGAACGTACCCCTTGGATCTGTTTCTCTGGTTATCCCAAACAACTCTAGCGTTTTCAACTGTGGCGACACCTTCAAACTCACGACGGAGCCAGTCTTCGTCAACATTCCAGGAGAGCTGGCCGACAAAGAGAGTTTTTGATTCTTCGCCACCTTCTTGAGCACCGAACTTGGCCTTCTTGGGGGAGGCTGAGGCTTCATCTTCAGCCTTGCGCTTCTTAGGTTCCGGAGCAGCCTTGGCAGCTGGTTTTTCTTCTTCATCGTCGGAGCTATCAGAAGAGTCCGAGTCCGAGTCTGCGTCAGAGGAGTCGTCGGAGCTGTCGTCTGCCTTCTTCTCGGCCTTCTTCTCGACCTTCTTCTCGACCTTCTTCTCAGCCTCGTCGGAGCTCTCATCAGAAGAATCGTCATCAGAATCGTCATCGCTGGAGTCAGAGCTAGAGTCATCCTTGGCTTTTCCGTTGATCTTGACTTCAGTGCCATTCACCTTGGGAGCAGGCTTCTCATCCTCAGATTCTGATGAAGAATCGTCAGAGTCTGAGTCGGCGTCTGAGTCGGACTCGTCCTTCTTGACATCTTTCTTGACGTCTTTGGCTTTGACCTCTTCCTCCGAGTCGCTGTTGTCGGAGGAGTCGGAATCCGAATCGGATTCTTCGGCCTTCTTTGCAGCAGCCTTAGCGACGCCGTTGGTCTTGGTAGGCTTTTTAACTTCCTTCTCAGATTCAGAATCGGAGCTGTCACTGCCGCTGTCAGAGTCGGAGGAGTCAGAGCTGTCAGAGCTATCACTCTCTTCGACCTTCTTCTTCTTAGCAGCCTTTTCTTCCTTCTTCTTCTCCCCATTCATGAGAACTGGGGCGGCCTTCTTGGCGAGTTCCTTGGCCTTGGATTTTGGTGTTTCGGAGGGTTTGGTAACGCCGCCGGCTTTGACGGTGGAGAGCACGTCCTTCTTGGACTTCTTGTCCTTGACTTGCGATTTGGCCATTTTATAGTTTTGTGAGTGGAGAAAGTGTATGGAATGGGGGTAAGATGGATAGGTTTTTAAAATGTTTTCAAGCCAGCAATCCCACAGTTGGTAATACTTGCCTCTGAATATACAATCAGGTATTATTTTGATGATAAGCCCTCAGAATGCCCTCGGAAGAAAAAAAATTTTCCTCTAAAAGATCCCTCAGAAATAAAAATGTCAAATTGACTGTTCTTAATCAGTCCCCTCGGTTGCCCGTTCTAAAAACCCACTTCAAAATGAATAGAAGCCCTCAGGTGCCCAAGAAATTATTTTGGATCAAATACGAGATATTTGATCGCAAGGTATTCAAGCCCTCTGGAAACGTCCTGCCACTGGAAAGTGAAGGATGAGTTTTTATTTGCAGTCCCCTTGAAGCCGACAGAGCCCACGAGCCCACAGATTGATCTCAATGACACCAAAGTACCTTTTGGAGTATACCCTCAGAGTTTTTCAGCAACTGCGACAGAGGCAGATGGCTTTTGCTTTTGGCTACTTAGAATGGATGATCCCACTGATAAAATAAGGTCCGGCACCCTCAATAAAGAGAAATGGCGATGATAATTGTAAAAAGATAGAGATGTGGTAACAAGAATGAGGGAGGAAAGAGAGAGATGGTTGATGAGGATGAAAGGTGGAGATGGAGGAGAAGAAAAAGAGAAGAGGAGCAGAGTTAACCTTTTGGCGACCGATAAAAAAAATTTTTTTTTCTGGGGGATGTGCGACAAAACCACACGGAAAGGGAAAGGCCCGCCAAGACAATCCGACCAACCGCCAAAAGACTTGCAGCAACCTCATGGCAACACCCGGCTGCTATCAAGCAAGCGATAATTAATTAGCATCATCACCACGTTCAGCGTCTACGGCTTCGACCAGCGGCAGTTCCTATCATGTCGGTCTGCGTCCAATGCGTCTTCCGGTATAGCTCCCGGTCGGCAGGGGCGGCTGCACTGACCCGACCGTCCTTCTCCAAAGCATTTATACTCCCATCCTCCCACCGACGATTCATCTCTTCTTCGACATCCACCCCCGTCAAACCCCCCTCAGGTACAAGTTTGATGTCACATTTCCATTATATGCACCGTGTACTAATTCTTATCCTTTCCGTTGACTAGCCGCTCGTACCGGTTCCGACACTTCTGCTACGAAATCAAAAGTCGTCTCTACTGTCCCCGCGGGTACCGTCCTGAAGGGACTCCACTACAACAAAAGACTCACAGAGCCTGTCGCTCTCGCCGACGACGAGTATCCGGAATGGCTGTGGAAGGTACTAGAAGACCGTCGGCCTAGGTTATCCGCTGTAACTCAAATGACATCTGAGGATTCAGCAGATTTGTACTCCAAGTCGAAAGGTCGCCGAAAGGCTGCTCAAAAACGTATAGCAGCGAGGGAGGCCGCCGGTGTCGCAGATATTTCGACTCCAGCTGATCATATGACAGAGGATATGCCTTTCGAGACCTTTGAGGAGAGTCAGAAAGCTATAGAAGCAGCAAAGAGAGCAAGCCGGGAAAGAAGGCGAGCGAATATCAAGGAGAGGAACTTTTTAGGAAAGTTAGGTTAGACCTAGTGATGGTTATCATGGGAAAGTGTATCATAGAATCCATATCTACTGTATATATATATATATATTGCAATGTCAATATCCAGCTATCGAATCCCTCGTTTGATATCTCAGTGTTTTTTATACAATCAATCGCTGGACACTGTAACCAGCCAGCCAGCCACGAGACCGATCACTCTTATTATAAAGCGTGTGTTTTCTGCGGCTATATGTGCCACTTTTTTTGAGACTGTCATCACAAGTACCCGCTTGGTGGCCGGTTGCTATATGGCCCGTTTCCTCCATCATAGCCTTATCACACAAGCTCATTCGAGGGTAGTACGTCCAGAACAACAATAATTCACCTGCTTATCAAACGATGTATATCGAGATTGCTAAATAGATTGGATATTATTTTGCTGTATTATATACTGTTTTTATTTGGCTTTGTTTGCTTGGGCTGCGGCTTCTGCAAACGTGGAAAATATTAATATTAGCATCAAAGTCATCCCAGGGAAGAAAAAAGAGAACCGTACCTCTCCTCGTAGCATCCTCTAATAAGGCCGTATCCACGGCATTAGCCGGCAAGTGAACATATCGGACCACAGACCCTCGGATGAAAACGTTCTTCACCGCAGACTGGACTCAAAAAATCTTATAGTTAGCTCTCTTGCTGGATCGTAGCAATTGAGTGTCGGACAGCGGTGAGAAACGCACCAGATGTGGATATTTGACTTCATCGACGACGTGAATGTCATCCAACTTTATGTTTAGGAACTGATCGACGGATTTGAGGGTGCCGCGGATGGAGAGGTCGTTTTTGAGCTCGATGGTTACCTGTGACCAGCATGTGTGAGTATGACTGTGGCTTGAAAGACTGGCGAATAATCGCAGAAAAGACCAAAATAGGGACGGAATTCATACTTCGTGGTCCACGAGAGTCTTGAAGAAGCTGAAGAAAAGCATCGTGGGCGGCGCGGCGAGGTGCTTCTGGCTGGCTGGCGGGAATGAGATGGTTGTGTCGTCGGGCAGATAATAGTATATCAATGAAATGTGGGCAGTTGCAGCGAGCAGCTTCGTTGCGGGTCGGCTACGTCTTGGCATCGAAATTCGATATCAAGTGACGCCGCGTCGTCCGTTCGACGTTAACGTTAACATTCTGCGCATCGCACGACAAAAGATATCACCCTGGCGCAGGTCCAAACCGCCCCACCCGCGGCAGTTCATAAAGCCTGAATTACAACAATTACCCCCCGGATAAATGACTACCCTGTTACAAAGGATGTAATAATGCCTTCCGAGCAGCAGCAGCTATATATCCCATAGCCTGTCCTCCATCTCCTTCCCGCCACCATGCCCGTCCCAGCCAAGCGAAAGACGCCGTCTACAACGACACCCTCTCGACCTCCTGCTAAAAAACCTACAACTTCGGCTGGCAAACCCAGACCAGGCGCAAACGGCAACATCCTAAGCTTCTTCAAAAAGGTCGATGGCCCTCTACCGCCCAAAAAGCACCCGGAAGGGGGCGACCTCAGAAAATTTGGCTTCACCAAGGGTCCTCGGCCGTCAAGAACAAACGCGCTGGGCGTTGATTTGTTCTACGTTGACGGTGATGAAGAGGAAGGGCTAGAGTCATACTCTACCGATGGTGATTCGCCTAGGAAACGAGTCGGGTCCAGAACATGGGAAGATGAAAATATGGCGGACTTGTTCGGTCCGTCCAGCACGCAGGAGCAAAGAGAAATCTTAGAGCAAGAGATAGAAGAACCAAATGAAGGGTCAGTCGCCTCTGAGGTTGACGGATTGCCGCCGGTACAGGCTTGTACCCCGCCACCTCCTCTTGATGCGCAAGAGGACGAGAAAAAATCCGCAGAGGAGGCAGCAGTGGACACTATACAGGAAGATACATGTCCGTTTAGCTTTGACGATCCGATTGAGGAACCAGACGCTTATCAGCACGCTCATGCGAGGCCTTCATCCGTGCCGAGAAGTCCTCACAACCCAATTCCATTTTCATTTGAAGAGAAAGTAGCCGAGTCTACAAAGCATGATGTGTCTCTTCCACCTTCAGAACATAATGGCACTTTCAATGATGACGACTTTATTGAAGACGAGGATATGGAGAATTTTGATGACGAGCAAGAAGGGCGTTGGAAAGACGCCGAAGAGGACGATATTGAAGATGAAGGCGAAGAAATGGGAGAGGAGAGGCTAAACAGAAAGTTTATGGAGCAGGAGGAATTAGACGAAGCCGCTTTCCTAGCCTCATTGGGCCCTGTAGATGAAAGTGGAGGGAAGGTGAAGTGCACTGTCAGTTGTCCCATCTGCGATGTGGACTTGTCGGGTTACACAGAGGATGTAAGAATCTCCAAGTCTATCTCTAAAAGGCTCGAAGGCTATGAACTCATACAAAAATAGATTGTATCCCGCCATGTAAACAGCTGCCTCGACGGAAAACCGCTTCCACTACCCGCCCGCGAACCAATCCCCTTGGAAGCTCAGGAGCCATCTCCAGCAAAGACACCTCTTCACCCCTCTCGTCCTGCACAATCAAATCCATTCGCACACTCATCTATAACAACGACAACACCTTCTGCCTTTTCTAAAATCATGGCCACCAATGCGGAAGATCGCGCTTGGAAAGAAGCTGCGGACGAAGAGACCCGTTCCCGCGGCAAGCGATCCTTCCAGCGTACCTGCCCATTCTATAAGATTCTACCAAATCTCAATGTCGCCGTAGATGCTTTTCGTTACGGCGCCGTTGAAGGCACAAATGCGTACTTCCTCAGCCATTTCCACAGCGATCACTATATCGGTCTATCCTCAAGCTGGGATCACGGCCCAATATATTGCTCCCGTGTTACAGCAAACCTCTGCAGGCGAAAGCTGCGGGTAGATCCCCAATATATCAAAGAGCTGGAATATGAGAAAAAGACGCCAATCCCCGGTACAGGCGGTGCATCGGTCACAATGATTGATGCGAACCACTGCCCTGGCTCTTCTTTGTTTTTATTTGAAAAAATGATACCATCTCCTCGGGGTACTAGATTTCAACGAATACTACACTGCGGTGACTTTCGGGCTTCCGCAAAACATTTACGACATCCACTCTTAAGTGTTGCGAAAAAGAACAAGATTGATATGTGTTATCTTGATACAACGTATCTGAACCCCAAATACGCGTTCCCACCGCAGAGACAAGTGATCGAGGCGTGTATGGAGTTATGTATTAGCCTTGATCGGGAGGCGGAAGAAGGGAAGGAGCTCGGATTCGGAGAGAGTAGGAAAGAAGGTGGCGGCATTGAGAAATTCACTGTATCGAAGACTGCTGCAACTGTCGATTCCGCTACAGCCGAAGATAAGCCAAAGCCGAGAGTCAGGACAAAGGGAAAACTCCTTGTTATCGTAGGCACCTACAGCATCGGGAAGGAAAGGATATGCATGGGGATAGCCGAGGCTCTTAATTGCAAGATATATGCTCCGACGAACAAGCAGCGTATCTGTGCGGCCCTGGAGGACCCAGAGTTGAATTCACGGCTCACGTCGGATCCCCTTGCCGCGCAGGTACACATGACGCCGTTGATGGAGATCAGGCCGGAAACACTCAGAGAGTACCTATCGTCTTTCAAGCAAAGGTTTACGAAGATCGTTGGGTTTAGGCCCAGCGGGTGGAACTATCGGCCACCGAATAGCAGATTTGTGGAGAGCCCCCAGGTGCAGACGGTGCTCCACTCTCCCGCTTGGAGGAGCGAGTACGGAGTCGCGCAGATGGTGCCTCAGAGGGGTAGTACATCCGATGTCAAGTGTTTTGGCGTGCCGTATAGCGAACATAGTAGTTTTCGTGAATTGACGGCGTTTTGTTGTGCCTTGGATATCGTAAGGATTATACCGACAGTGAAGTAAGTTAATTCTATTTCTACCTAAATTTTATAAATCTCTCCGCCAGATAATTTTTATCTTCGAGGCTCCCTGTTGCGGCTATTTTACGGGTCAAATCCTGTTCTGCATTTCTAATCTGTACTTCTTCTCCCCTTATAGTGTTGGGTCCGCCAAATCCCGTGAGAAAATGAAGATGTGGTTTGAAAAGTGGGCCGCTGAAAAGAAGAAGAATGGCTTCTACACTTTGGAGGATGAGAGAGATGTGTTGTAACTACTGGCTTGTCAAATGCTAGTCTGCATTCGGTTACACTGCGTATCGACACGGATGACGATGTATTAGCGGGAACGTTAAAAAGCGAATGATGATAAACAATTTGAAATTGTTGTGGGAACGATTCGAATATTCGTTGCTAGACAAGTTTAAAGCGGGACATGTCAAGGAGGCCAGCGGCTGATCATTGGGTCTCGATACCATTCATCCTCCTTGAAGTAGTTCTTCAGGATGGCGTTTCGGGGACTTTGGTGTGGTCCAGCAGGAAAATACGAACCATCCTGATTGAAAACAGTAACTCCAGCCTGGCCAAATGTCCAATTTCCGAGACAACGCTGTGAATTTACGACATCGCGGGCATTTTCTTTCTTTCTTTCTTTTTTTTTTCGCCGGGTGGGATCAAAGTCACAAATCAATCTGGACCCAGAGGACCATGCAATGTCACCATAGGGCGACTCAATACTGCAGGTGCCAGCCTTCTCCTGGACACCCAACGCAAGTGGAACTCTGCGGAAGGCAGGTCATGGTTGCGCTTCGAGATTGCTGACAGACTGTTCGCTAGCGTCACACCGCCAATGTTCAAGCTTTTTTGAACAGGCCACCCTTGACAGTGCTAAATTTATGCATTGCAGCTTCGGCCCCAGCGGTCGAGGAAGGCATTGGCATTGCAGAAGCTGATGCTTTCAGGACCCATAGTTTCCTCGCTTTTGGTTCCCAACATGATAACCTTATCTCCCTTTTCCTCAGCCACACGATATCACCAAAGTCCAAAAAAAACACAGGCTGCATTGTTAGGGTTTTTCTCACCATTTATCTAAATCCTTTCGCTCTTTCTCAAAATACCATTTCTCGGGAAATGTGTCTCTCCAAGCGTCTCCCTTTTCGTCGCCCGTGGCCTTTGGCGTTTCAAAGCTCCTACCAGGCCCGGTACGAGGCTGTTCGTGTTGGTCAGTTCCTCAGATTACTCCACGCTACTTCGGACGACGAGCTGAAGAACCTACCACATTGGGAACAAGTTGCCCAGTCGCCCTGATACTAGTTGTGCCTCTACTTAAAACGACACTAAACATTGAACGAATTCGTTCGGTGTGCCCTACAGGGGAACGAAGGATTAAGGTACTCCCTGGGAAACTCAGGGCAGAAAAATTATTTTTTTCCGACTAGTACCGGTATGTTACCATAGGTTGTTTGATGTCACGGTTGGCTTAGCTAACAGGTGAGTGCGAACAGCGATCTCCAAGGGTACGGAACAATCTTGCTGTTATATAACCAAAAGGTACCCATCTCCATGCGTTTTTGAAATCTCTATTTGCCCAGTTATATCTTGACATTTATTACATCCATTCTCCATCATATTTTTGTTTTCTTTCCTTCGTTCTTCTCTTACAATTGCACTGAAAATTAATCAGCTCTCCATTTTAAAAGCATCCTAATCCTTACAAACAAGATACCTGCTCAAATCTAGAGTTACCCTCGAATTCCTGCTCAACGAACCCATTAACGGAAAGAACCCACAAGACGAGTGACACAGAATTTCTGGCCGAGATACGAGTTAAAAGAGGGCACCAAGGGAACTTATTCATCGGCTGTCTAAATCTCTTTTAGCAGTTTATATCGCCTCATCCAGTATAGAGCGGCGTCCCGAAAAGGGCCCTCTCGCGAGCCGATCACTTTAACCTTGATATCGGAGCAACACATTTCCTTCCGTTGACGGGCCTTGGGGTGGGAAATGTCGGGGTCGGTGACATATACAATGCAGGCAAATCAGATTTCAGAACGGAGAGCGAACGGGCACTCTCGGGAGTCGTCGAAAGAGAAGTTTTGTGTCACCAGAAGTGGTGTTACCACAACCTCCAACGGCAGAACACATTCACGCCATGCTTCGTACGACAGTAAAAAGAACGACGATCTCTTACCTCAACGTCGGACACCTCCCTCTATAAGCATTCTTCCTTCGAGTACACCGTCGACGAGACGTAACTCACACGATTACGGCTCGTATGGGTTTACTAGCGTGCCACTTTCTTACCCAACCTCACCGACTACAAATCCGTTAACATGGGCCACTGAGAAATTGACGCGAAACAGTCACACAAAAAAGATTCTGAATAAAATCGGTCTATCAAAACTCTCAACATCCACATTGTACGACCCCGAAGATTCGGGTGGCAGCTATTGCTCAAGCCCTGACGAAAAAGCCATGATGAGCGCCCAATACGCCTACTATCCGAAACCCACTAAATACCATAGCACGTTCCGTACCGCACCGATTGGATACACAGTGTTCCATCTAAAACGCAATTTCGAACGTCTCCTCCAGCCGCGCCGACTTTTGTCCATCTTTATTTCGATTCTCCTATTAACATGGATATTCCGCGGTCCCATCGGCTCGTTCTACAGGTCCTCCCGCTTCCTAGGTGGCGGCTCCAAGTATGTCATAATCCTCGCTGCCAACCAGGGCGGTGGAGTCCTGGGCTGGAAGGGTGAGAAGGAATGGTACGTCGAGCGCGAATCCATCAAGAACAAGAAGGCTTACGCCGAACGCCACGGTTATACCTTGGAGATCAAGGATATGAAGAGCATGCGTCGATACGCCCACGAATGGCGTGAAGGGTGGGAAAAGGTGGATGTCCTCAAACAGGCGATGAAGAAGTATCCAAAAGCGGAGTGGTTCTGGTATCTTGATATTCAGACCTACATCATGGAACCAGAAATCAGCCTCCAAGAACATATTTTCAACAGACTCAGCAAGGTTACCTACAGAGACATCAATAAGCATAATCCGATGAATATCACCCACCCTTTAAGGAAGAAGTGGCTTGATACCGTGGCGCGGAGCAATGTCGGTGACGCGAATGATGATAGCATCAGCATGATTGTTCCACAGGATTGCGGTGGATTTAACCTCGGGAGCTTCTTTGCAAGACGAAGCGAATTCACAGATCGTTTGCTGGACGTTTGGTGGGATCCGGTTGGTTATGAACAGATGCATATGATCTGGGAGCACAAGGAACAAAATGTCCTGGTATGTTTTTCCCCTACTACTCCCCGCCCTCCGAAAAAAATACTGCAATCTACCGTTCTCGAAGCTAACCGATTCACTTTTAATAGGAACATTTGTATCAACATCAACCGTGGACTCGCAATGGAATCGCATTCATCCCACAAAGGATGATAAATTCGTTCCCCACAGGCGCCTGCGACCAAAAGAGAGGTGACGAACACATCTTTTATCAAGCCGAAGACCGAGACTTCCTCGTAAACATGGCCGGATGCCAATGGGGCCGAGACTGCGCCGGCGAGATGAAGCATTTTAGCGAAATCAGCGCCAAGCTGAGTAAGAAGAAAGGAACCTGGAACTGAAACTGAAACTTCGGGTCCTCTTCTACGACAATTTTCCCCATAAGAACGGTAATACAAGACATATACGGCAGAATAGAGAGTTCATACGCTCGCGGGCTTTAGTACCTACGCATTGTCAGGTTTTTTTCTTTCTTCTTTTGTATCTGTTTTGAATCCACAGCAACCGGCGTTTTTAGGGTCTGTTTTGGCAATTTTATAATACTTTTGAAGCGAGTAGCTTTTTGGATCTCACCTAATATGTTCAAGGGTTTATGGCTATCTCGACGTATAATATGTGCCTTTTCGAATAGAGAAAAAAAAAACACTGCATTTCTTTGACGGGAGCATCGCTTGCTAGATGCTTTGATTTGTTTTATTCTATTTTCGAGGAGAAAGATATGTATTATAATATAAGATCTAATGGAAAAAATTCTTTTACCAATTACCACTTCGACAACGTCTGTGAAACATCAAGTCTTATCGCAAGAACTTGATTTCTAGATAATGAGCCCTGAGAAGAATCGATTTTAGGAAGGTTTAGAAATACATTTGCGGTTGAGTTGAGAAAAAAACGTAGAATTGGATATCGTAATTTATAGTAATACAAAAGCCTCATCCAAACAGAAACGCGCAAGCTTGAATGCCCGAAGTCGCCGGGTAAAACCAGTGAACCAGAAGAAAGAATGCAGGAGTAAAAAGGGAAAAAACAGAAAATACGATATTAAAAAGCAAATGGTGATCCGAAGAAAAACAATGTGTATGCAATAAAAAAAAAGTGTAAGGATAAGTTGCTGATGCTATGTAACGGAAAAGCACGTATGTTCGAACACCCGGAGCTATGTATCCCAAACGAAAAGCTATTTGAAATGAAACACACCACGCCATGCAATGCCGATAAAATTTTTTCTTTCTTTCGCATAAAATGATGCAACAGTGAATAAACTAGCCTTCCCACCCGTAAAACACAGAAGAGTCGAATGTCCGTTATGTGATTGCTAGTTGATGAGCGCTCGTTATTAAAAGTAGTTCATGTAATATGTGCAAGTCGAAGCTTTCGTAATTAGTTTCCAATTTCGTCTTGGCTATCAGCTTTAGTTCTGGTTTCGGTTGTTGGGGTGGAAGTTGAATGAGATGTTCGATCTCCTGGACTGCCGTCAAATTCAACTATATTGTTGCCCTCTTTGAGTTCTTTTGAAGCCGAAGCGCTTTGAACCTCAAAACCAGAAACTAAGTTTTCGCCAATGTTTGTTGTTTTGTTGTATTCATATGCTGGTGAGGTATTCGCTTTATCTCGATTGACTTTGTATCGCAAGCGAACGCGCCTGCTCCTACCAGGAGAATTGCTTGATGTCGTGGAAATATCAGAGCGAAATGCCACCGGAGAACGAGCGAGAGACCCAACCGGGGTATTCTCGTGCCTTGTGGCAAATCTCCTTTGGGGAGCCTCAGACTCTGTACCTGAATCATCATCAGTAAAAAGAGGGCTCGTATTGACCATATCCCCTGTCTCCATATATTCTATAGGCTCATCAGCCTTGAGAGAGCCGTTCTCTACTAATTGATCTACCTCGGCCTCCCTTTCTTTATTCTCAAACGGTTTGAAAACATTCCCTTTGCTATGGTGAGTTCTGGATGGTCCTGGTTGAGCGTCATTCGTTTGCCCGAGCTTTGCCTCAACAACCCTAGCAGCCGCTTTGGAGACTTCGATCAAGGAAGGCGGAGATTGAGATACAGGGAAGCTCCTGCCACGCATTCGGTTGGTTCCACCAACTGAGTAAGCGGGAGGAGGCGCCGGTCGTGGTGTGTCTGCTGCTAATGGAATGTATTCAGGCGCTTCGGCTTTGAGAGTCGATGGCTTGACGCTCATGGTCAATCCTGTCAAGGTGTAAACGGGTAAGGAAGCCGAGTGTCCTCCTTTCCCAATGCTGCCCGTGTAGCCAGAAGACGACGCACTCTTGACGAAAGAATGCACATGCGGCAGACGTGGAGGTCGACATATAGTCGTAGAATTGCTTGGAACTATGTTCGAAGATTGAATGGCCAAGTGTGTAGCTGCCTCGATGACACTATGCTCATCGTTTGCGGTAGAGAGCGCTACATCGTTTGCGACAAGAGGCGCGGTCTGCTTACTAGGGCCGTTTACAGTAGCAGATTCACGAATTTGCTTGTTCCACAATTTGTGATAAGCATCACCTCGCCGTAAGAGTTCTTCGTGAGTCCCAATTTCTTTGATTTTACCATCGTGGATCACAATAATTTGGTCTGCATTCACGATCGTAGACAAGCGATGACTGTAACCTCATAAAGTTAGTTTCTTTTGCATTTAAATCAATTGGTAACGAATTATCAACGTACGCAATGACAAAGGTCGTTCTTCCTTTCGCTAGTTCGCCGAAGGCCTTTTGGATACGTCTTTCGGTGTGCATATCAACCATGCTTGTAGCTTCGTCAAGCAAAATGATCCTTGGATCCTTGATTATGGCACGCGCTATCGCAATCTGCTCACAAAGTTAATAGTGCGGCTTTTAGGAGGTTTAGCTCGCTTTGCTCACCCGCTGAAGTTCTCCACCAGATAGCTTAACTCCTCTCTCGCCAACAACAGAGTTATATCCATCAGGAAAAGCTAGGATTTGAGAGTGGATAGCTGCCGCCTCGCAGGCTCGATAGATATCTATTTTCATTTAGGAAACACTCTCCTTGAATTATAGTAAACAATGGGCATCATACCATGGTCTGTTGCTTTAAAATTGGCATAGCGGAGATTGTTCATTATGGTGTCATTGAATAATGTCGGGTCCTATTTGAACCGGGTAAGTAGGCTTGTCGTCATATTGAACCAAAGAAAACCCTACCTGGGGAACAACACCAATGGCATCTCGCAAGCTCTCAAGGGTTACATCTCTGATATCTTGGCCGTCGATCTTCACAGAGCCCTTTTTGACGTCGTAGAACCGGAACAAGAGTCGTAGGATCGTTGATTTCCCGGCCCCGGTCTCTCCAACTATGGCAACCGTGGTTCCCGGTTTCGCTCTCAGAGAAATGCCTCGGAGAGCCGGCTTCCTCTCATCATAATCGAAATGAACAGTATCCAAAGCAACCTCCCCGTCCTTGACAACTAGTTCTCGCGCATTTTTTCGATTTGTAACAGTTGGCTTCAGGGATAGAATTTCCAAGACCCTTTCTGCATCAACCATACTGGTATTTAAGCGTCGGAAAAAGTCGGCAAAGAAGGTGAGCGGCGCTAGTTCACTCAATTAGCCGTGTCTCGTAATATATTAGGAATTTCGCGTAAACATACCGGAGAGTTGTGTCCAGTACAATAACAGGGTTACAAAAGATCCAACAGGCTGCGTGCCATTCAAAATGGCATAAACAGCCAGATAACAGGCCCCAAGGAGTCCAAGGGTAAAAATGAGTGCCTGTAAAATCTTAAGAAAAGATGTACCCCAGTTATGTTTTCTCTCGAATCTTTGATAGTCCGTAACAGCGTCCAAGTACCGATCTTGCTCGTGTTTAAGATTGTTGAAATACTTTTGTAATGGATTGTCAGCTCCGGGTTCCAAGTACAAAGAGCAAAGCCAATCACCTACCGAGATGTTCTGCCAATTGCTAACGGTTTCCCACATTGTGTCGCCTTCTTTCCTGGACGCCTTCAGAAAATCACGCCTAGTGCATTGACTGTAGTTTGCCATTTTGGATGTCGACCAAAGGAACGAAACCGTAACGAATGCAACCAGCAGAGCCATGTATGGACCAAACAAGAAATACAAATATACAAAGGCGATGAGCAAGTCTGCAAGCATCGGTATGAAACTAAAGAGCATCATATCGATGAAAAAGTTGATGGATCGAGCGTTGCTAATTGATGCGAAGAGTTCGCCGCTGCGCTTGTCGCAATGGAAATCATAAGATAGTGAAAGTATATGATTGTAGGCTGATGTAGTGATCATTCGATATGAGTATTGCTGAACGGGTATCCAGAGATAATCCTTGACGGCGAATAGCCCGGCGTTTGATTGTAGAAGTTTAAACACGATGAACAATGAAACTTGAACCCACGGAGTCGATCCTAAAAATCAGTATTAGCCGGGGTTCTAGATTACCTAAGGTCAGAAAGCATAATACCTTTGTCAGTCACATGAGTGGCTTTGAGTAATGAATCGGTTACTAGACCAAACTGCCTAGGAACTAGAACGTTCAATACGCTCTGCCCGACTAGTGTCACCCCGATTAGAGCCATATAAACCTTCAATTTGCGATCCTTTGAAGGCCATATCATAGGCCAGAAAATCTGTGCGGGTAAATCTTTAGCTTAAGAACCATATCAATATCATCTAGATATGCACATACTGAGAAGGATTTTGCATAGTTCCACCAGTTTCCACTCTCTTCCCACTTGACCTGTAACTTGGCTTTCGTCTTTTTGGTTCGTTCATCATCACTCTCCGTGTCGAAAAAGGACCCGTAAATTCCCAAATTGTCGTCTGCCTCGTCGTCCACGCCGGACTCTCGTTGCTTACTGAGAAGTCCTCGTTCCTCATCGAAGCTCTCCGAAATTGGTTTGTCGTTCGTTTGTGGAAGGGTATTGAACAAGAGAGGCAAGAGAATCAAAAGAATGATTCGAATTGCTAAAACTGCTATCCATGCAATGCCAAAAAGCGAAGTTTGAATGCTTCCTCGGAAACTTGTCAATGTAACAAGCAGCAGTTCGAACCCGATGCTGATATACCAGCAACCTGAGTATGGATACCAGATAACATAAGTGCTATCTATAATAGAGACCTGAAGCACCGTCCAAATCATTATCGACGAGAGTATATATACCTTAAATTCATTTGTAGGTTAGCAATAAGATCGTTTATGAAGAGATTCGTACGCCGGAGCCCGTTCGGCATAGGGTCCAATCTTGTAGGAAAGCACTTACGTTTTCATGGGTCGTTGGAGGCCATTGTAAGTCTCTAAAAATTCGAAATAGGATGATAATCCCATGTAAAATCTATGGTAATATTAGGATATGTTTTAACAACGACAGCTAGAATGAAAAAAAGGAATGGAACACTCACGTAGGTAAGAATTATGCCGCTAGAAAGACTAAGAACGAGTTTCTTTCGGTTCTTCGTCTTTGTGTGCTTCGCTTTTCTCAATGATTTGAAGGTGAATACGGTCAACATAGATGACCCAATGTAATAGGCAAAGGTGAATATGGGGTAAGAGTAATGGACAGCCTTCAGAACATTGGCAATGGCTTTCTCATCTCCAATTTGAAAATGTTGTAAGAGATGAGTTATCATGAAACCAAGCAAGCCAACAACAAGCAAAATAGAACCGGCAGAGATAAGGCGAACCATGTTGCCGGCCACGGCTGCCTGAGGAGGGCTTTTAAATTTTTAAAACCTGGTGAATATTTTTCAAAGTGATGATGTTGGTGATGATGGTAGAGGTAATGAAGATGCTGGTGGTTATTGTGGCTTATATATGATGGGCGCCGAGGATGTTTGTAGCGTTATATAAATATATATATATTTTTAGTGGAGCGGTTGAAGGGTGGAGGAGCCGGAGCTTGGGAGCGGGGTGGAGGGGCTAGAATAAAGTGGGCTCTTGGGATGATGGCTGTTGTTAGGGGGGGGTTAAATATGAAGAAGACGAGGAAATAATAGCCAGAATATCAGGCACCGATTAGCAAGATAGCCCGACCCGTCAGTCAGCAACTGAGAAGCTAAGAATTAGCAGTAAAAAATCCAATTGATATTACTGCGAACACAGCCTTGTCGAAAAGGTAAGAAGGCGTGTGGCTTGGGACGATTGATCGAGCCTCTCTCAATTAACTCAAGACGAGACTATATATGTTTCTGCGTGTCTAACTACCATAGGAGGACGCAGGTCCGCTGAGATGATTGTGCCTTTAGTGGTGTTGGTGTGTCGTTGAAACTGCGTTGCTGAACAAGGGTGATCCTGCACATCAAGACCAGATTGGGCCCACGCTTCCTCTGTCGCAAGTGTCCGGAATATCTCACTGGCCGGTTGGCGCCATTTAATACCTCAATGAGCGTCTTTTTATTCTTTCTCCCTGGTATGTTGAATTTTTTTTTTGACTCTCCCGTCTCTCCAGTCGAATAAATTGAAACTAGAAAGGATCGAAAACACTACGTTCCGTCTCCCAGTTGGACCGGACCTCTCGCCTTGTTTTCCCTTTGCTTTCTGAATCAGTTATCACTCGGGTTTGGCTCTTTTCGTCTTCCTTCGCTTGCTTATGACCGTTGTAATCCCTGCAACCTATCGTGCAACAAAAACGTTCTCGTATTAATGTCGTCTTCCTTCTTGGCCCCAACAAGAGAACCCTTGAACCTTTTATTCATATGTGACAGCCAAAGAACTTGAATTGATTCAGAACCAAAGCCGATTTTTTCGATTGGTTGCTTATCCACTCCACCAGTGTACGGTATGCCGTCAGAATAATTGCGAAAAACCCCTTGTCAATTTTCGGTGGTGGTTGTAGACTTGTCTGAGAAATAGACCTTCCTTGATATACCGACAAAAAAAAAAAAAAAAAAAAAAAAACGAAAGCTTTCCAAAGTTTCTTCTAGTGATTTGAGATGATAGAAGAAATAAAGGGTTCTTTCAAATAAATATTTAAAAGCAAAAGTTTGAAAATGGCAATTGGCCGACCTTTGCAACCTGGAGTTCGTGAGTCTAGTTTTCGTTTGCAAATATATATTTTAGTTCGAACTCTTGAGAAAATACTTTTCACTTCTCTAGAAAAGCCGAATACGCAAGGGCGGCTATCTTCTTTATGATCAAACTGCTCCAGCTATTGAGATATTTGCATGGGCGTCCTTGATTCTTGTGCGACTGTGCGCTTGCTCTGTCCACGAGGCGCGGGTTGGATCTTTAAACGTTGAGGTACTATCGAACAAAGATGTAATTACGCAAGGCCGATAAGCGAATTAGATCAACTGCTAGATCTAGAGAAGCGAAGGAGTCCGAGAGCTAGCAGCCAGCCGAAGTACGTAACAACAATGCGCAAGCTTTGAACCTGTCACAAATGAGCGCGGATTCCCTCCTCAAGCGGTAGCTTTGGTGCGTCCCAATTAATTCGATAAAGGTAGTCGTTCAAATGCAAAGGATAATTAATAAATAAAACTTCTGCCGGT
This sequence comes from Arthrobotrys entomopaga, assembly GCA_012184315.1. NCBI lineage: Eukaryota > Fungi > Ascomycota > Orbiliomycetes > Orbiliales > Orbiliaceae > Arthrobotrys > Arthrobotrys entomopaga. The sequence continues at coordinate 157,949 of LDDX01000193.1, forward strand.
ATTATCCAAATGGGGGCACCAGAAAGTTTAAATAAACTGCAAGAAGGGGGGACGTCCGGGTCACACAACACAACCAGGAGCTTCCAAGAAGAATAATTTAGTATATTTTCCTTCACAAATCTGGTTTTATGGGCGTCAATGGTTAGAATGTGTCTAGATGGTGATGATGGGAATTACGGACTAGGGTGGTTATTTCGCTAGGCTGACTGGGCGCCATGGGCATACGGGCCCAGGGCAAATCCTGTCTCAATAGCCTGCAATCATCAGGTTGCTCGATCGAAAAAAGGTCCACTTACCGCAAGTTTCAGATCGCAGAATACTATCCCAACCGATCCTGCTAGGATGGAAATCAAGTCTCTTCTAGTGTGCTTCGTTAGAGTTCAACAGTCCAGGTTTAGATGGCTTGCATCATTGACGCTTGAGGAATAGTAGGCTAGAAAAGGAATTTCGAAAGTTCGTTTGGCTCCAGAATTTCAGTTGAACGGCGATACACAATGGCCTGATAATGTGGCAGGTAGAGGGAAACAATTTATTAGAAGCTTGACAAGGGCATTTATCGAAAAAAAACAATATGCGAGAAATTGATATTCGAATTTACGAGACGGCTGCAGAAGAATCCAAAATGTTGCAAGGGCTGGGAGCTGGGAGTTGAAATTCAAACACTTAGCTCATGTCCCCATCTAAGACATCAAGCTAATTAGGACCCTGTCAATGTAATCAACCTCTTCCCTTCAACTTTTCTGAGGGTGTGGACGACTTTGTGTTTGTATGTAAAGATAATAAAAGGTACTTGGCTTGAGCGTATTTTTTTTAAAGTAGTTATGCATGCGCATGGCATGGTGGACGCTTGCTTCATATGTTCTATTTTCTTTGGCCAAACCCGCCCTACCACTGAAATATTCACACCACAATTTCTCAACTGACATTAAACTGAAAAAAACGGCATGGCTTTTTCTGGGAAGCGACTCGGATCTCCTTCCAGCATCCTTATTCGCCTATATCCTTGTTCCCATTTCAGCTCATTGGTTGTCTCCAGTAGAACTTCTGGGCCAGAGATCAAATTGATCAAGTGCTAGCTGCGCTGCGCTGTGCTGCACGAGCATGGAATAAATGGGTTCCTTTTTTCTTTTCTTCACACCCCACCCATGTTCCTCGGTACCTGGCCTTTGGAGTCAACAAATCGATATCTGGCAAGGTCTCTTGCATCGCAGCAACTCTTTTCCGAGAATTAAACCATGTCCAGATGGGGATTTTTAGTCTCGCTTGCAAGGATTTGTAAACGGGCAACCAGGTTCACCAAATTATTACCATTCCTTATTCTTGGGTAACCGGGTGCCTGCTCCCGATGCAGCAGCGGTTTTTAATAAAAATTCATATTTTATTTGGGGGTGGCCGCGGCCGGAGGGTGACCGACAGGGAAATCTCGTAGCAGTTCGACGGTGACATTTCCGCCTGCAATAATTGGGGGTTTGATAAAACAAAAAAAACGTGCCTACATCGGACACGCATGTAATATTGTTTCGTAAAAAGCTTCCCGCGATTACTAGGCACCGTTGTGCGCAATCTTCACCTTTTTCTATCTGCATTATTGATAACCACGTTTCTCGATCCAGTTATCAGACCCGAATATCACGGTGGTTGGTAATATATGGTGCTAGTATACACTGAGCCTTGCGTGTTTTTGTCGGCAGATGATCGATTAGCTTTCGAGGGGCCATTTAATATTTGGTGCTAGCTTTGTCAACGAAGGTCTCGAGGCATCGCGATCAATATTAATATCGGCCAACTATTTCATTGTTTTCATGTCAAAAAAAAGGGACCTTCTACCGCTACTGCGCAGCCTTATATATATTGAGGTGCATTCGGTTTGATCGAGCTGGCGTTAAATGAAAGCTTTCCTGCTATCTCTGCAAGTTGCTGTGCCTCTCGAACACAAAAAGATCATCTGCAAGCCTGGAAAACATGCATTGCGTTCGCGAGGAGCGCATCTAAAGTTGCAGCGCGGTATTTTTTCATGAGAACGAAACGCAGATGCAGGCTGCCTCTGCTGCAGTACGGCACAGAACTATGTTTCTGTCAAAGTAGCCTCCTACAGATGTAATTGCATTATTTAGAGCCTTTCTGCCTCGTGAGGGTTGCAGCGACAATGGAACATGGACCAAAAGCCTTTCCATTGTGGTTCAAGCTTCGAGCCAAAAGCCAGGATCGAGATTGTGGGTTGTTTGAATAATCCGCTTGTGGACTGCAGGTCGGCGTCTTAATGCATTGCTTCGTATTGCAGAGATATTTCTAATGCAGCTTATTTGTTTTGCTCCTCTCACGGAGGTCACTAGCCTGGAGTACGAAATAAAGCGGGATAACCCTATATCTGCAGCATCCTAGCGAGTCGACCAGCTTGCACAGGAAAGCGGAAGCTGTCAGTTGAATAGAACAAGAGGTTGGCACGGCACACTTTCGTCTGCCGGCTGCCTTCCCCTCCTGCACGAGCTTGGATGGTCAGGCGGAACCGGCGCCGCCAAAGGAACGCACCGAATTCGGGATGGAAAGGTCGTTTGTTTCCACGGATCCTGCAAGAGTGAGGGCACGAGAGGCAATAGGGAATGAATTGTTTCTTCCCCGCGTTTCGACGGCTTTATATCAATCCAATATCGACCCGCTGTGTCCTCGGAGCTTCAGACGCTGCAAATTCGAAGATTGTGAACAAAATGCTTGCTTGCCCTCCAAGCGAGTTTTGCTCTGGTCTCCTTTCCTGACCCACAGCCCACCAAATTGATTTCATGCCAAGCCAGCTAGGAACCACTCACTGCGGTGGGGAAGGATATTATTGTCAATAGCAGCGGGGCCCCATCTTGCCCATCAGCTCGTCGCCGGCCGATGGTCTGAAGAATTTTTTATTTTTTATTTTTATTTTTAGCTTGGGAGATTTAGTTGATCTGCACACCTCTAATTTTGATCCTGCAAGGTGAAAAAAAAAAAAAGCTGTGCTACATGACTTTTGACTTTTGAATTTCAATATATATCGCAGACTTTATATTAAACGACTTGAGTTCAGTTTAAAAAGCAATACGTTACGTAGCCAATGCAAAAGCGAGGTGCTGTTTCTCCGGCGCGGGTATAGTGTTAGGCCAAGAATAGCTAGAACATGATAAAGAGGCCGCGAGTATCGATGACTGCAAACCACGCAACCCACTAGTTCATAAAAAATTAAAAAATTAAAAAAAGGACATATTGCTTCTTTGTCCGTAAATCTCGTCCGAAAGTTGAAAGTATGTACGGGCTAGACGCACAATGGAGATTAAATTACATCACGTTCCCAGCTAATAGACATGAACTTTGAACTATAATTCCTTCTCCGTCTTCAGAACAACTCGATTGATGCCAGCTTTTAAAAATTGTGACCAGACTTGCATGGGCATTGATATTCTGCCTATCAGCTTCTCGAAAAACATGTGGGCTTTCTAGTAGCATGGGGGTGAGGAACTCGTTCGGATTCTGCGCCATCTTGTTTTTTAAACACCTAAACTAAGCTCAAAACATCTAACCCAAAACCAGATCTAGTATCAAACAACTCCGTTCCAAGCAAAAGTGGGAACCATCCCCTCGGGTTTTGTGCCTAAATAGCTTTTCTGTGTGACCTGCTCTTGCATATGTCTATCAGATTATTTTTAAATCTTAGAATCTACATACGCTGCAGGAAGCTGATTAAAGCCGGAATATTCCCTTTCAAGTAAATGGGAGGTTGACACCAACGTTTATTCTTTCCTTGTCGCCGATGGCTATATCCTGTTACTGGAGTTTCTCGCCGGTCAAAATGGCGTATGCCTCCTGGTACTTGTCTGCTGTCTGTGCTACAATTTCTTCAGGCACCGTTACCCCATCCTTCCCCTTGAGCCCATGCGCAGTCAACCAGTTTCTCAAAAACTGCTTGTCATAACTGTCCTGTGATTTCCCAACCTCATACGAGTCGGCCGGCCAGAATCTCGAAGAATCAGGAGTCAGCACTTCATCAACAAGGATCACTTCGTTGGTAGCCTCATCCAATCCAAACTCGAATTTGGTATCAGCAATAATGATACCCCGAGAACGAGCATAATCTCGCGCTTTAGTGTATAGCGCCAAAGCAAGCTCCTCAATCTTATTGGCATGTTCTTCTCCGATCATTTCCTTAACTGTAGGGGAGCTCTTAGCTATAGTCCAGCTCTCTAGAGTTCGAAAAAGGGGTCCAGATTTATTGTTTATCAAAAGACCCACTCTCGGAAATGTCGATTTCTACGTACCTTTATCTGGATGAATATTTTCATCTAGAGTAAGCCAGTAGATTTTCGTCAGAATATGTTTAGTCTGAAAATTGGCGATTCGCCGAAGTCTTGTTTTCGCATGGACCTACCGTGTTCGCCTTGTTCGGCTTTCGTGCTTGGCGTATATATTGGTTTCTCGAACTCTTGGGATTCCTTCAAGCCTTCGGCCACTTTGATACCGTGGACGGTACCTGATCTCTTGTACTCGCTCCAAGCACTGCCGGTAATATATCCCCTCACAATGGCTTCAACCGGAAACACCTTAAATTTCCGGACAATCATGCTTCGACCGTCCAATTGGCTGTTGACACCATCCCTTTCGTTCTCTGGCACGGACTCCAAAACCCGTTGGATGGAATTCGTGACGTAGTGGTTCCGGCATATGGATGATAGATAATCAAACCAAAACACGGAAACTGAATTCAAGAGCTTCCCCTTGGATGGAATGCCCTATGATTTGTTCACGGCCACAAGCTAATCGTTAGCGAGAGAACCTTAGCCTATCGTCATACTCGCACTAACATTCTTCATGATAACATCGTATGCGGATATCCTATCCGTAGCTACGAAGAGCAGCTCTGAATCGTTGAGGACATAAACATCCCGAACTTTGCCTCTAGCTAGGAGCGGCAAAGCACCATTGAGATCGGTCGTCGTGACTGCTGACATTTTAGGATGATAATCTGGGTGTAATTTGCAGGTGCAAGTCCAGACTCGGTGCGGGAATCCGATAGAGCTCCTTCAAAAAGCTATGAATTACGATGGAGAGAAGTCACGAACAGTTAGTATTTTTGGGGGGAGGTTTTTTGGATGTTGGTTTTTTTTTTTTTCTTTCTTCCGGGTTGTTTGTTAGTCTCATGACAACGAGACTAGTTGTTTGTCACCGATGGCCGGCGGGGGCACACGGAATCGAAGAAGCCAAGGTCCGGTGCATATTAGGTACGCTGTAGTAGCCTCGAGAACCAGACGCTTTAGGGCTAAAGCTTCGTGAGACATCCTGCATCAACGAAATAAAAATTTATCCGAACGTCAGTCGCCAAACTACTTGTTTATCCCTCACTCGGAGATTTCCTTTGGCCATGTGGCTAGCCAGAGGCTGCCACGGTTGACCCAGATCTAAGGAATATCCCACAGGGACGGAGGAGACCGGACGCTTTCAATATTTGGTCTCGGCCTATTACTTAATGGACGGTGGATGGGGGCGACGGATAAACTCAATTCACACTAATGAGGTAAAAGAAACAAGATGTCGAACGTTTTCTAGTGAAGCAGGAGCATGCCCGTCCCAAGCTAGCCAAGCCAGATATTTCGATAGAGTAATTGCCCGCACGACCTTAGTCTGGGGGGCACCGACATTTGCTTTTGTAAGTCGCCTATTAGCGAAAATTCGGCTGGTGCCCCCGGTGAACCTTATATCAACCCGAGGTCATCGATCTTGCACTAATTACACGTTGTTTTTGATCCGAAATCTTGTCCTTGCATCAAGGCCAGAATTACAATGTAAATGACATAGATGATGGATTGAAGTGGAGCCATTATGGCTTTCAATTAAGCCTGTGGTACTCTGGTCTTATAGCCCATAACTTCCTTTCTCGGCTCCTCCCCTATTCCGGCTGACTGCGAGTCTCGACCTTCCAGTGATCTGGAATCTCCGACAGGTTGAGGTTGCTTCGTCTCATCAGCTCGCCTGTCCTCGTTACCAGTTTTGGCTTGCAATTTAAAGCTGGAGCCGCCATCCCACCCAAGCCATGCTTTGGTATGTGGGCCTCTTCCCAGCACAACCAATAACCCCAGCACCGTAATTCCCACACTGGCACTCCCACTAGCTAGCCAACCGCCAGCAGCATATGTTCTGGCTCCAATTCCTGTTCCCATCACCTTGAAAAATATGAAATCACAGATCAGCATCATGCTCCGTGCTTCAAAAAGGCTATCTGCAAGCTTAAGCGAAATGGCGTTCCTAACGTGCAAGAGTTATTGGTTGGGGGTACCATTTCCTCAGCTCGAAGGGAAATTTTTTTACAAAAAAGAAATTGTGATCAAGGTTCACGACTGAAAACGCGTAACCTGCAAGGACTTGCATAAGCAAGTCACCGCAAAACCTTGCTTGGGCTTGAAGCAGGAACCCATGGGATGCAGCCAAGGACAAAATACATGTGGGAAACCATACCATTGGGACCTCAAGCAAATGCAAGCCTTTTTTTTTTTTTTTTTTTCCCTTCTTCCAACATGTTCATCCGAGCCGAGTAATGCCGGATGGAAGGCTTGAAGCAGACTCACCTGTCCAATAAACACTGCGAGCATGTACACGCTATTGATCCTATTCCTCGAACTCTCATCCAGTTGGTAAATTCCCGATCTATTTGCAACCTGGCAAGTAGAACATCCAGCATCGATCAACCATGCCTGTACAATGGGTGCTGAAACATTGAGTTTTCCTGCATATGTACCGATGATTTGGCCGATCAAGATAACCACGCTCCCCATTATCACCGAAAGTTGGGGGTGCCATCTATCTATAACGTATCTCGCAATCCAGGGCGTCGTTAGAATGGCAGCTATCCCTATCACGCCAAATAGCCCGATGATACTGCTAGTGAACTGATAGGGCGGCGAGGCTAGCAGGAATGTCAGAGTCGTCCAGTATAGCATAAATGTTGCCGAAAGCAGCGCGCCGTTGAGTGATGTTTGTACGAGCAGAGGGTACTTCGGGATGAGCTTCAACATTGATATTAGCATACTTGGGTAGCTTATGCCGCGGTTCTTGGGCGGGTAGTCCGGCATAAACAACCAAAGAAAACTAAATATCGACAGTTGAACGCCAAAGCCGAGCCAATATACAGTTCTCCAGGACGAGTATTGTGTGATTATTCCGGAAAGAACTCGTGCCAATAAAAGCCCTAGCTGGAGCCCAGACGACACTATAGCTATCGCTGCAGCCCTCCTGTTCGCCGGTGCAAGACTAGATGAATAGGTTCATTAGCATATTGTTCTCTAACTTGTATCAATAGACAAATGAATTGAATATTTTGTTGCCATTTCCGACGTCCAGCAACTCCTAATCCCAAAGCCTCAAGACTAGAGCCAGGTCCAAGCTGATATCGGCGTTGATAAACAGTAGACCTAAACTTCGTATGTGATTGATATGTTGCATCATATCACAGTATATACCCCGAATATCAAAAATGCAGTGACTTCCATGCAATTAAACCGTATATCGGGATTAGATTAGATAACCAGAGCTGAAAGTACGAATTCCCATATCCCTTTGATTTGGGTCATTAATCAGAGATTTAGCAATGCGACACCACATAGCGAAGGTTCGAAATTGAAAGTTCGATTGTGACTCACTGGCGTCCCGTCCGCTTTGTCTCGAGATCAGATTGCACCACCGAAGATTTTTTCATCGAGACCCCCCACTTCGTATTTGCTCATGTAATATTTCGAGTATATATAATCGAATGGCAAAATGCAACCGACAAATAATACGAACGAAAACCCTCTAAACAATCATGACAAAAAAAAAAAAATATCGTGAAACTTACTCTCCAACAAGCGGTAGCATAAGCTGTGGTGTCACAGTCGTCAATCCCACCACGAAACTGAGGGCCGCAAAAACAGTAAAGTCTTTCGTCAAAGTACACCCTAACCAAACCAATGTCGTGAACAGTATCAGCCCCAGTGTTAACGCCCGTCGTTTGAATAAGTCCCCAAGCGGTGTTATGAAAAACAATCCACTGGCGTAGCCTGCTTGCATAACGTTTGGTATTATAGAGACCCTTTCGTACGTGACGTTGAAGTCCTCGGCTAATATATTTAGAATAGGATGGTTGTAATAAAGATTCGCGACGGTGAATGCTAGGGAATTGTATCCATGGATTAGTATATACGTCAAATTTAACTATATCTCAAGTTCTACTATATGTGGCCGAAGATTGGATGATTTCAAGATGATGAAAAACATTGTGGATGACAATGTATGCCCCTAAATTGAGGACCAAGATAACAAACATACTAGCTGCAAAGGCGAACAATAGGTTTAACGCCATGTTGAACTTGAATTGTTTCTCCGGATCGTAGCGACATCTCCTCGGCGTATAGTTCAATATCGCCGCGAGTATTGTGTGAAACCTGCGCACACCTTGTGTTGATTTTGTTGTATTATTGATATCTGTCGAGCCATCGGCTCTACCCGAGGCAGAATCCAAACCGACGTCGGCATCCAGGACAGCAGTTTCTATCGCTCCTCTAGCCGATTTCTTCTCGACATCGATATCCGTGGCCGTAGGTACCATTGTTCGGAATGGATTCTGTCGGTTCCCGAACTCGATACGGGGCTTCGGTATTCGAGATTCGAAGTTCCGGTCGGACCTTGCAATGTTGTACAATTAATTAAGTATATATTATCAATCTGTATATACTCGAGCGCAAGTTAGATAGCACTAAGGCTAATAAATACCGGCAATCAAAGATTTTGGAGCTCTAGCTTATTAATCGTGAACAAGCTAGTAGACCGAATATCCGTCCCGTGAGAACGTGAGAAGCTCTTCGGATATGCCATAGTAGGTCCCTCACGATTTTCAATTTCTACGAATCACAATTAGGTCTCGAGATCTCTTGAAGCCGACCGGAAAAAATATAAAGAAATCCCAAAAACTCCATTGTTTGATATAATTAAGGTTGTGATTTCTATTCCTTTCCCAACCTGCAATTAGTTCGTAGTAGTTTTTACAAGGACATTGACACAACGATAAAGTAAAGTTTCGTCCTGATGCCTTGAAATCTAGGACGTAGATAAGCTAAGTATGTACTAAGGTGTTTATCGAATATTTCAGGTTGGATCCGATTATCGAATTCATCATGTAATACCTACAGTACACAGAGATATCAGGATAAGAAATGTGCACATCTAATTGGAGAACAATCCCTGATGATACACTGACAGCAAATGAGCGTATAGATACATATTTCTATCCTCAGGACACGCATTCTAGGGCTACGACTCCGAAAAGGTTTTTGGAGATTCAAACATGCCATTGCAAAGAAGAGCCGTCATCGCACCAAGTGTGAACAGACCCCCTTCATCCACGCCTACACATACTAAAATCATGAATTGTCATAAAATTTTGATTCATTCAATAGGAAGACTTTGCTTGCCAACCGCTCCCAAAAAATATGTAGTCAGAAAAAAGTGCTTAGGTACATAAAATTTGGACAATGAGAAGGGAAAAAAAGTGGTAAAAGGTAAAGAGGGCTCAAGATTGAGAGCTCCAGGGTAAAGAAGAGAAGAATTAAAAAAGTCAAAACTCCAAACCATTCGACATAATACAATCATCCCACCATGAATATTGCAAAACGCAAACCCCATGCAGTTAATAGATAACCAAATTGTGATAGAAGAAGTGAAGAGGGGGGTATTAAAAGGACTAAAAATAGAAGGAATTCTTTTGAGCGCAACATGAATCAATATCAAATAGGAGATTCGTTACCAGCAATAATTTCTGCAGGAATAAAAGCGACTCGAGCAACTGAAGACTGGAAAATCAAGAAGCGAAGCATGAAACCAACACTTGCAAAGTTCGTAAGTTTCGTAGAGAAGAGGAGGGGAAGAATAAGTGTGTTTTTTTGATAGGTTTTCAGGTACGATTTTATTTTTTTGTGAAGCAAAGGATTAAACCCGGGATATCAAACCAATGAAAAACTTTTGTCTTTGTCATAAAGAGCCCATTTTGTAATGTCGTATCGTAATCGTCATAATGTCATAATATGATTAAATAGTAATTTCGAGGTAAAGGAATTAGAACGAGAGGAGATAGAAGGTCAATATATATGATAAGGTTTTGGGCTCAAGCGTCGGCAATCTCAGCTTTGATAGATTGTCTGAGATCGATCTTGAAGACTCTTTCAAAGTCCTTGGCATCTGCGTAGATAATTAGTACATGATCCAAGAGAAGATGTATATATAATTCAAGAGAAGGACACCGTCACATACCTTCGCGGCCACTGAAGAGAAGCTCCCAGTTGCGATAGGACCTCGTGGCCCAGGTCTCTGAGAATGAGACCAAGTGGATTGAGGACAACTGGACCCTCGCAGACTGACGTGTGAGCCAGCCTTTCTGGAAGATGTAAGGCGTGACAAATGCAGTCCACACAGGCAATTGGTTGTAATCGCCTTCTTTTACAAATGCAGCCAGTCTCACCGCACCCGTGTTCTCATCACGGAAGACACGAAGGTAGTGTTCTCCACCTTCGTCATCGCTGATAAGACTACGATAAAAGTCAGTCATGAGAACGATCGCGGTAAAGTTGGAAAATAGAAACATACCCGCTAAAGACAACAAACTCTTCGTCCATATCCATCTCATGGTCAAGGTCTGGAGGGTTCCGACCGAGTTGGCGAAGGACCAAGAAGGTCATGTAGAACACGACAAGATCTGTACGCACGCACGAACACGTAAACGTTAGTATTATAACAATGCAAGACAAGGTGGATGCAGAATGCGAAACGATAGAAATAGCAACATACCCTCGATGTTCCCGAACGACAGGGTAGCCCACTTGGTGTTCTTGAAACGAAGATGCACCAACGGGCCTTCCCGCCAGATAGTGAGCCATGCCATATCCATTGACGAATGATATCGCTCCGAGCTGCTGCGACGGCCAACCTGGCAGACGATACGGGTCTTCTGCGTTTTCTTGCAGCGCCAGAATCGAACGATAAAGTCCGAAGCAAATTTCCTGTATGACACGTCAGATATGCATGTGGGGGGTAAAGAGAGTAGAGGGGTAACAACGAACATTCTAAGAAGCTCTTCTTCCGAATCTTTGCGCAAAACTTCCATTGGTCTGCCAAAGCATTGTGAAGCTTTGCTGATACTACAAACGGTATTGTTAGCATATCTGTGATTTCAAAAATATCAAGTTGGGAAAATGCAAAAAAAAAAGCCTTACTCTGTCGTGTCTTGGAATTTGGTCTCCCCGAGAAGACCGTCAAAGACTTTCGAGGCCCAATGTTCCGATCGCGACCTCCTCTCTGGAAAGTCGTCGGTGTTTCCAACCAAGACGTTCAAGTTGAGTTTATGAATGTTTGGTTGAGATTTTCTTCTAGTATAGCCTTGTTTGTGAACCGGAACAAGAGCATCCATTTTCGGTGGTCCCGGACCATATCGATAGCGATGATCAGAAGACTGTGATGAATTTGATCCTTCACCATCCTCGAGGCTCGGGTCAATATATTGTACGAATTCAGTATTCCTCAGAGGTTGGTAGGCGGTTTTAGGTCGAGGAGGGAGAGGGTTGAAGAAATGTGGATTGGGAGGTAGCTGAGAGTAGCCACGATCAAAATAACCTCCGTCCTGCATTCTAGCACCAAAAGAGTTCGATCGGTCCCTTCGAGAAACTGGAGAAGCCGAAGAAACGCCGGACCACCCAGACCATCCGGAGACGCCAGAGTTTGGAGATGTTGGTGATCGATAACCGACCGGCGAAAGCGATGACCTGTAGTCAACAGGAGACTCAGGTACGCCATAGTCGTCAAAGTTGAGTCTTCTCTCAAAGTCTTCGTAGAGAGGGCTCGTAGAAGCCTGTCCTCCCGCACTGTGGGCATTGGCGTGCAGAGAGGCCAGCAAGAGCGACATGCCTTCCTTATGTGACTCCAACCTTGTAATCAAAGACGTTTCCTGTTCTTTCAACATCCAAGCAACCTGTTTGAGCGTGCTCTTTTGCATTGCGCCTTTGGTCGCACTTGCAATGTCGATTTCCTGAACGATCATTTCAACCTCCCTCAGAATCCCTGTAGCATCTCGAAGGATGGATCCCAGTCGGCCGTTCAACTCCCCGGTGAATCCCTTGAGTCCGTAGTTCCTCGCCGCAGATTCAAAGTGATGCATCGACGAACACAAGCCGAATAGCCCGCTGACAATTCCAGTCAACTCTGTCGTCGCTTCGGGAACCTGCCCGGCGAATCTTGAAAGAGCGCTTCCGACGAATGCCGCATTGGAAGCGACCGTGGATATCGTGATTAACGGAGACGAAGCCATCTTGGCTGGTCGTCTTGAGGTCGAAACCTCAAGACCGGTGAATTGGTCGGTCAATTTTGTTGTTTGATCGGATGTTCCCACACTGCTACCCTCGTCTACCGCAACACAAACTAACCTGCCCTTGAGATGAGTTGACCAAATGGGGAGGTTCGTTTCCCAAATAAGCTGAGCGTTCTGATAAGTATATATCTATATTCTTTCTCGGTCGTCGGCTGAAGGGGAAAAATAGGTCAAGTGTTTCCCTTTCTAATGTTCGAGAAGAAACAGAAGGGGGTTAAGTCGAAATTATAAAGTGTGTGTGTATCTGCTCAGATAAAATATAAAATAAAATAAAATAAAATAAACTAGGGAACCAGTATTTTCACAACCTGGTATTCTCTTCGCCCTTCCTTTCAAGAAAATTTAAGCCTTTCCCTTTCTCGAGTCGACAATCTCACCGAAGGGAAATACACCTTAAAAAAGAAGGGAAAAGGAAATCAATGGAAAGCCGCTAGGAGGGGAAAGGTCGAGGAAGTGGGGTTTGGCCACTTAAGCATGCAGGCTATCGTTCTTGTTCTGGCTGCAGCTAGCAGACGTCTACCAACTGGAGCTATATTGGTCGATTCTCGCCTACCGATGCCTACCAGGCCAGCACACCAGCACCAATTCAAGTCGACGAGGGATAACACACGCATACAGCAGAGGAGACGAAGCGGTTGATCGCCGGAAAAAGAACACTTGCGATTGATATATGCAAAAGGAAGAATTAATAATTCATGTCCGCGTCGTAGGAAAATTATACACAACAAATCAAATAAATAAAAGCTGTCGAGGAAAAAAAAAAAAGGAGTGTGAATTGTTCACGCAGACAGGAGGAAAAATCAACAGGAAAGTGTGGAACCAGGTAACAAAGTCGAAAGTGGTCCGAAACTTCCGTGTCTCTCTGGGAAATCAGGTCTTCCCCATCACACAATAATGTTGGCGATGTTTTGCACTATTGGCTCTTCAGGGCCGCTACAAGGGCGAAAAAAATTCTCCTGGCCTGGCTGGCTGTCAAGTTAGCTTGCAATGCGCTCCGCATCCCAATTTCCTCCAAGGTAAGGAAGCTGATTAATGCTCTTATAATTAGCCCCCCAAAGAAAGAGAGAGGGGAGAATCACTTTTTTTTATTTATTTTTTTTTCGCAACTTTCTGTGTATCCAAGACCTTTTCTAGTGTGAAAAAAAAAAAAAAAAAAGCTACTTAGTTTCGCCCAATGGGAGTTGCTGCGGGTGAAATCCTGATAGGCGATTTTTTGCAAGCAAATGAGAATATGGCCGCAGATAACGAGGATCACACGAGAAGAAAGTGACAGGAGGGACATACGTACATACGTACATACATACCATACACACTGGGCAGCAGCAAAAAGCACATCAGCAGCTCACCTCACAGCGTCTCTGGTCATTGGACACATGTTGCCAACAAAGTTTATCTGCAATGTCAAGGTCTTTGCATGATGCGGAATGGAATTGGCTCCAAACTTGGAATCCTGCTAAGCTACTAAAACGACGGAGTTCCCCAAGACCGAAAAACAATAATAAACCAAAATAATAAAAAATAGAAAAAAAATACGAGCGAGCGACAAGGCGCGTGTTCGGGTAGCGAGAGGTATCAAGTGGACGGGTTGTGTGACTGCGAAGAGAGGCAAGCCATTGGCACGCTATCGTCACGTACGTCGAGCCTCACATAACCCGGTATACCCGACGATTACTTTCGTCAATGGTCCGTCGACGTCTATCATAATGTTTCACTGACAATCGATTGAGCGTATATATGTCATCAAGTGCTTGATTGAGTATGGTAAGTCGGATACGAAAAAAACCGGTCCAACAGCTCGAAGCTACGCCAAAAACCGACGTTCTGCCGATGAAGCCGATGAGACCATCCGAAAAGAGACCATGATATGCTGTGCCAGTCCCATCCCTCGATCCAATGCATGATCATGAGCAGCAGCACACAAGAATGTATTCCCCACCATCCTTTAGGCATTGCTCAATTTAGTGCCACCTCCACGGCCAATTAGCGAAGACCCTTTTTTCGTTTTTTAAACGAATTACGCTGGTCTGTCCCTTCACCCTCCTCTTCTCCAGTCTGACCAAAATGGAGCTCTCTTACCGAATGTAGCCCTTCCAGGCTAATAACCTCGATCTGGCACTTTTCATTGGAGCAATCAACCCCCCAAGCTCGGATATCCTCGAATCCAGCCCAAAGTACAAACCCAGAGCCTCGGGCATCTGCCCTAACCTTGAAAAGAATGCAAAGCCCCCAATCAAGCCGGAAATTCTGCGGTAACTCGAGTCGAATCCTTAGATATATGTCGGCTACTAGTGGGATAAGAATATACGAGAGATGACAAGGTCTCGATGGGGTTTTCCAACATGGAATGCGCGAAAACAACACAATTCGCTTGTTCGATGATCCCTGTCAAAATACGTTTCAGGTAGATGGCTTTGGGCTCTGCGCGTGCATGAAGGTCTTTTTCTTTTTGCAATCTTCTATCAAGGCCGCGCGCGAGGTTGGAAATACACAGGAGCTTGCGCATAGCTAGCTAGCATATCGGAGGCGAAGGAATGGAGGGGGTGGGCAATGTGATCGATGAGATAATTAATAATTGACATATGAAGGTAAAGATTTTTTTTTTTGGACTGTTTAAAAAAGCTATCAGCCCCGACATTTTGAATGCGAGACATGCCTTGATCTTGGCTCTGGCGAGTTGTGTGCTGGAGCTTGTGATCGATCGCTGTAAGGCGTGTTTCAGTTTGTCTACCTGCCCATGTCTCGACAGAGCTAATTGCTCTTTTTTTCTCCCTTCTCTCGCTAGCCTTGTAGACGGGGATATCCAGATTCGTAATGGCTAGCGAGAAATATTTTAAAAGTACATGGAATGTTTTCATGTTGTAATATGATTGTGTATATTTAGTAACCTTTTCTCCACAGTAGCATTCTTGAGCTGATATATATATATATATATATATATATATATATAGGGCAAAGCTTGAGATGAGAAAATGATTTGAATTCTATTGTTTCGATCAGGTACTTGATATATACCTCCGGGTTCTTCTTCTCGAATTCTCAAGTTTACACCATCTTCACACCATTGCATTGTCGGATCCGGCTGGCAAGTTCGAGGGCTCGAAGCTATGTCGCATCCGGGGGCTCGATCGTTTATCACTCTGTATGAGCATAAATGCGTAATACAAATTCAAATACTTCAAGTTAACTCCTTGTGAAAGGTTATTATATTCTATTTCTCCAAGGTATTCTCTTCGAATAGCTGTAACGTTGTACGATAACGGGTAGCTGCTTCACGCCTTAAGCTTTTGTCCATCTGTACGACTGATGAAATCCTCCATTAATTTACCGTGAAATTTCCTGCGAGAGATTTCGAGATAGCACATTATGTCATTTTTCTATCAAGCAGATCCTAATCCTAGGAAGGTTATAAGACCTAGACTATACATAGGAGACAAGGAATACCAATTAATATTGTCGAGCTAAGAAAACCGAATCTTGGTCTCGAAACCAAATTTGTAACGCTTCTAAAGGCAGATGATCGATTATATCTAGGCTTAGGTATTATTTCGTAGATACTTCCTCGATATACCCTGATAGTTTTTGTGATATCACGCCTCCTCCAAACACTGCATCGATGGAAACCTTGTGGTATGTAAGAAGTATGTACGTCCGCGAATTTTATGCATGCGCATGAGCATGAGATATCCCAGATATATGCAGCAATGCAAAAACAGCTGAATCAGCCAGTAATCTAGGAGCTCCTTCCTTAACATATGATCGCACTTTGAATGCTATCGGGAATTTTTTTTTTTTTTTGTTTGTACATCCGTGCCGCAAATCTTCGACACTTCGCCGGTGTCCGGGTCCGGAGCGAATGGCGATTCAATGCGATGGCGTCACGTGTGTCGATATATAATTATTTTATTTGAGCATGCAATTAATATTCTCCCGTCGACGCGTCTTTTAAATTTATAAAGCCTTTCCTATCAGATATAAATTCCGATTTTATTGACGGTGTGCTAAACAGCTTACTACAACTGTCCGGCTGTGTCTATAGCATATATACGCGTGTATATATCTGATATCTAGAGTTATCGATACAGAAGGGGTAGTTTTCGTGGAGATTCTGTCTAGGTCCGATAGAAAAAAAAGTTTGAAAGAAAACAGCACATGTATACTAGAAGGTTGGCGCTGCAACCGTCGGAGACATGCTAGTCTTTCTAGCTAGGACGAACCTTGTATTGAGCTTGCTACCATGCATGCCATCTCGTTCGATGTCAAGATTGATATTGGAGACAATCAAGTCGAAGGCCGAACAAGCTAGCTCCATCAAAGCGATTCGATGGAAATGACGAACTGTGGCCTTGCAAATACATGCGTGTCTCGTCATATCATATTTACCTCGAAATTCAAATATTCATCGATATCCACGATCGAATCAGAAGAGCCTCGATCCATCGAACAATTCTCGATCTCGTCACGAAGCACCATGCAGCTAGAGTTTCACACCCATCCCCACATGGTAGTTTTCAGACCCGTCGAGTGTCTCGATACGAAATCACTCCAAAAAAGAACAACTCCAGGCAGTGTCTCGCTTTCAAGCTAGGCATCATGGCTGAAGGCTGGAGCATGCTGGAGCTGGAGCTCGAATCAATAATGCACCCGTTACCCGTTTTAGTTTTGAAAAGAAAAAAAGAAATAAGTTGGAATGATTGATTGATCCCCTTGAATAAAAAACACGATAACCATAAAAACCCGAACAATATCCCTCATGCGTTAAAAAAAAAAAAAAATCAAGTCAAGTATCGAACAACCAGAAAAAAAAAAAAGGTGGCACGGCGAGTAAAGATACATGAGCAAAGTATTCCGAGGCGGAAAGCATCAAGAAATTTCAGGATTTTGGAGGTAGCATTAATGTGGTATGTTAACAAGTAAGTTATTCGCCGGTGAAGTTTTCCCTTTTTTCTTTTCCTTTATAGATGATGCCAAAGTTATCCAGTCACAAATAAGCACCCGGGACGAGAAAAAAAAAAAAAAAAAAGGAAACCAAAGAAAATAGCAAGCCACAAAGAATCATATTAAGGCTTTGATTGTTCAATCATCATCTTCGTCATCATCACCACCGGCCTAGAAGGGAATGTGTTAGCACATAAAAGAATCAAGTTGTCAAGAAATCAAATCAACTTACTTGGTATGCCTTCTTCTCATCCTCATAACGTTGCTTGTCAGCAGCAGCCTTGGCCTCATATGGGGCACGCTGCTTGTCGGAGAGGGCCTTCCAGCGCTCACCGAGGACCTTGCCGACCTGGCCTGTAAATATTACAAGGGAATTCGTTAGAGGCCTTCAATCAAAATGCGGATTTCTGTGCAAATGGAGAATTAAGAGACTTACCGAAAGCAATACCAGGATTTTCAGAGCGAACGTTTTCACGCTGCTCGTTGGCGAAGAACATGTAGGCGGAAAGACCACGCTTTGGTGCGTTTGGGTCTGCGGTAAACAAATTCATGGGTTAGATTTAGATTCAGGTGATATCATGAAGCATATGCAATGGGCGGTCTGAGACGCGTTGTATTTTAGACAGGCGGTGTGTCCAAACAGTCAAAGACATTGACCTATCGTTGATATGGATCCGAAAGCGGCGATATTCTGAAGAAACCAGCTTTGGACCATATCGCGACCGATGGAAAATTAAAAAAATTGAGATAAAACCAAAAAGAGCTTACCCTTCTTCTTCTTGCCAGTTCTGGTGGTCTTAGCGGTAGAGCCGCGCTTTTCCTTTGGCATATTTGCGGATGTGTTGTGGGTGTAGTGTGATGGAGCTACGAGAGGTGGACAATGGTCTTATTCTATTGGAGCGCAAGAGAGCTAGTGAGTAAAGCGATGGACGAATTGGAAAGCAAGCGATTGCAGAGAGATGAGCGAAAAATGAGAGAAAAGGATAGTAGCACTAGCTGAAGCTGCAGGACGCGACCCGGGTGGATGACTTTATGGTAAAAAAGTGATCCTGTAATTTTTTGCGTGGGTGGTTGGAGCAGCAGCAGGGCAACGGAGCGTGTGAAGGTTGGCGATAATTTGTGTGGTGATGATGTATTTGTATGGGGAAGCGTACGCGATGGGTTGAGTTGATGTCGAGAGTATGGCGATGATGATGAGGTTGACGACAAAGGGGAAATTGGAGACGGAAAACAAAAGGATCGGGAGTAAAAGAAGCTTACCTTTGAGGAATAAAACCGGGCGAGTTGATAGAAACGGTCAGAGATTTTTACTGTTCCGTGAATGCAAAGTCAGTAATGGCGAAGCTGATGAATTTTATATGCCACCGGGACCGTATATATATTCTCTCTATATATTACGATATGTGGACGGGCATAGCAGGAGAGCGGTATTGGGCGGGCGTGCCAGTATGTGAAGGAGTGCTTACGAGTTTGTATGGGCGAATTTGTATGGGGAGGTGGATTGTATGGGGGAACAGAAGGAGAGGGAGAAAATGGGAGGGAGAGGCCTTCATACTGTTGGGCTTTGTATGGGCCCGGCGCTGAGGGGCAATCATCAGCAGAAAAAGCAAAACAAACACACACACACGCACCGCCCTCAGCTCGCTCTCTCTCTCTCTCTGCTCTTCCCTTTTCCCTTTCCTTTTCCTTCCCTTCCACCCACCCACACTCACACACACAAACACACACACACACTCTCTCTCCTCCCTTACCACCCAAATAAAGAGAGAAAATATTACGCCTATTTTTTTGTTTTTTGTTTTTTGTTTTGTTTTTGTCCCTCCCCAAAATCATCCATATTAATTTTCCCTTTATTATTTATTATTATTATTATTATTGTATGTTTTTTTTTTTTTGTATGGGAACTAACAACACCCGGTCATGGTTCCCATACAAATTTTAGGTGTGAGTGGGCACACACCCAAGAGAATGAACCCCTTCATTAAAAATGCTCACTCGAGACAATAGGAATAGGTACCTCCACCACTCTTTGCGTATACAAAAGGTACTTGCTTGGGCTCACGCAAGGAAAAGGGCACGGCCTGAACTGGGCCTCGCATATCTCTCTCTGCCTGCTTGCCTTTGATTGCACAATTTGTTCGAATGAAAGAATTGATGACTATCATTTCTCACTCGGTTGTTTCTTAAGTCCTTGTACTTCTACAACAAAACAACGGAAAGGCCGGAAGTCTTTCTCTCTCTCACTATCTCTGTCATACATCGGATGTCTGGACCCAAAGGTAAAAAAAAGTGCCTGTACTCTTTTCCCCCATCTCTAAATTATATCACCCATCCTTCCCTTTCTATTTCCCCCAAAGAGCACGCCTTTCAGCTTTGTGCTTTGCACACGCTTCGGAGCATTACTTCTTTTTTCGTCTTTGTGTGCAATACGAAAACAAAATGAACAAATGGTAGGGGTACTTGTACTCGTCTTCCTTTTCGCACTCTGGTCTCCATACCATGCCGCCTTATCATCCTAGCATGCACGCACGCAGACAACAGAATAGAAGCTCCCTCTTCCAACCAATGTTACCCAGTCACTCCTCACTAATTTCCCCCCCTTCGGACGGGCATGCTTGCCTTCTCTCTCTTTGACGTATCAGAACTATTCGCATGAGCATCCATCCATCCAAAAAACCCTTGCTGCTTCCTCCAACTGCCCCCAGACGCCTGGCCTATACCGTGTCGAGCGCAAGATTGGAGAAAATCCGCAAAAAGAGGGACAATCTATTTTACCCTTTTCCCTTCCAGCCCCGAAAAAGCATTCGAATGATATTAGTCTAGCCCAAACGCTCGTGAGGTACTGGTACAAAAAAAAAACAGTCTGCAATATTTTCAGAAGATCAAGTATATCCTTGCCTCGTGAAGAGAGAAACCCCCAGCTCAAAGCTGAATGAAAGAGAACCGCACGAACACGCAAATATCAAAGCAAAAGCCATAATCCTGGGCTCGTCCTGGAAGCTGCTTGGCCGCAAAACAATTAGTCTGCAGCAACCCAGTCGAGGCTAATAATGTTCTTGCGCAGCCAAAACATACCACCGCCCAGATCAACCCCTACAAAATCCGCCTTCCAGAAAAAATTCCCTCAGGAAATTTGAAGGGGAAAAAAAAAACAATCAGCTCCCAAATCAGAGGGCTGGGTGTCAATTATTTTCTTTGAATACTGCGGAAGCTCAAGGAGCCTTTGAACAACAACACAGTCCTGCGAGGACCATCGGAGGTATCAGGACCGATTGTTTAAACCCGGGAGGCTCCCAAATTACTGCACGTGACTCGAACTCTGACTTTGATTTCCCGCCTGCGCTTTCGAGAAGCCTGTGTGACATTTGCAACGGCTGCTGCTTGATCTGTGCAACGCCCACATTGGTGGATGTCGATCCAACGTTGGGAATCACATATATGCGTGCACTTGTCCTGGAGGATAGTATCGATAGCATTGAGATTAAAACTTAGCCTCGTACTCTGGAGATTAGTATTATCATTCAAGATTCCTTAAGAAAAAAAAAAAAAAACGAACCTAAAAAACTAACTGAGAAGAGGATACTATATGTATACACTTAGCGCTCTGATGTTGGATCCTTAGAAGCTTATCGATAAGCAATTGGCGATGTTTGCGGTGTGTTGTGGTTGTTGTCGTTTGTCAATGTCAAATGTGTTGCGTCTGAATCGGGTGAAAAAACGTTTTCGGACAGCGCAGCCGAAAACCAAAACAAACCGCCGTTCAGTCTCGCGACGTGCAACTCTATCAAAAATACTCGACGAGCATTTTTCATCAACAACAGAGCCTCCAACCCCAATCATCACCATCACAATCCGACTCAGTTATCGCCCTCCCAATCACCACCCCTGTTACATTCTCCTTACTTCCTTTGACCTGGAGATTTTTCTGGAGGACGAGCAGGCAAGGCAGGAAGTGGCCGTCTCTAGCATTGACATTACCATTGTTATAATTTTGGCTTCATCCAATGCCGCTAAAAGCATCGTCGCCCAGGGGACCGCCACATGCTGAATATTTTTTGAATTAGCATTTGCATTCCTGACGACAGAAGAAGAAGAGGCGGAAACGAAAAGGGAAAAAGAGTAGTATCGACGGAGAGTAATTTATATTTTATTTATTATTTTATTTATCTAAAACCGCTGCTGTTTTCGATATGAGCAGCAGCAACCCGAATTACAATGCCCGTCGAGGTTATGGCATTGGCGACCAGCAACCCCAACATCACCACCTCCAATCCGGTCTGCGGCGATCTCACCTGCATGGCAGCCGGGGGACCACCTTCAACTTTAGTGCCGATTCCGACAACAAACCTGCCCCCAACACCATCACAAACCATTCACGAATTGACGGACCTAGACCGAGCCATACCGACTTCTCGCGTGCCACTATCAATCATCAATCCCAAGCCAAACTACCCACCGCAAGCGAATATTTTGCACAAGAAGCAACATCCCTAGGGGGGGCACAATCCGGATCACCTTCGGCTCCGTGGGCACGCCCTGGAAATCGATTCTCACGGCTCCCATCCAATTCATACGGCCTCCCACCAACTCCTGAAAGCGATGTGTCCGTGTCGAGGTTGACCACCCCGCCAAGACAGCATCGTGATCACCACTTCAACGTGGACATGATGCAGAGGATGACCCAACACGCAAAGATATCACCTCTGAATCAGTATGGCAGCCTGCAGAGGGAATTGGCAGAGGATAATTTAGTTGTGGACAACGGAAATGTGGATCGATTGGTTGCTCGAGCTGGTGAGAGGGTGTCCGGTGGGGCTTCTAGGGGCTACGAGGGCACATCTGGTGAGCCCACGGCTGCCAGACGTGTGGCGTTTAGATCACCAGAGGCGGTGGAGGGTGCAAGAGAAGCGTCTCGACGGCTTAATGGGGCCTCGACCATTGACCGGCCGAACAGCATGTATGAAGGGGCGTCAAAGCCTGTAGAACCGAATCACACATCCAACATGTACGCTGACCTCAAACGGACGTTGAGTGAGAGTTCAAGTGAACGGCCGAAAAGGGTGATACGCCCCGTTAACAACCAGCGAAAACTTCCCCCTTTATCTCCGGTCCAACGTCGCCATGTCGAAGTTAGACCGAGACGGCCAACCGGAACTTCTGACTCGCATACGCCGTCACCACAACAGAATGACTATTATCCTCAAGAACCAAGGCCCAAAATTGCATCTTCCCAGGATGATCAAGTTAACAATATTGATTGGCTCGCTGCAGCTCAAGATGCCAACGAGGCACCCTTACAGAAATCAGCCGCGAGGAGACGTACCCGTGCGTCATCTTCAGGGACGCCACTTGCCGCTTCTACAAAGCCCACACGGAGATCCGAAGAATTTGGCGGTGAATTGCGACCTGATCCGACGGATATACGAGTGAGTCTTACCGCGAACCAACCAGCCAGCACGTCGAGCGCTTCACAAACAACATCTCGGCCCTCACCACCTCGAAAACAAGTAGGAGCTCCTAGTACTAGCTACCTCAAACACGAATTGGTTGATTTTGTATCGGAGGACGATCTGACAATAAATCTATCTCCTGAGAAGACAACCGGTGGTGGATTTGGAGGGGCGAGATCCAGAGTGAGCGATGCAACGACAAGTCGGAGGCCTGAAACAAGCGGAGGAAGCAAACCTCAAGAAGTATCTTTTCTTCAGAGCAATAAGTCAACAGATCCCGACGAAACACTGGACACCCTGAGACAATTGAGTCGGTTGTTATCTGGGAACACACCAGCAAAGGACGAGGGACGCAGGATTGTTGAGCTAGCATCTGCAAAAGCTGTTGAAGTGAAGAGAGCAGTTAGTAATGCAAATGCAGCCGAGTCTCGCCAGCCATACAAGCATCAAACTCGACCAGTAGCTAGGAGGTTGATTCCTGATGGTGGTGAGCACAGTAGGATGGGATTAGACCTTAAGACTTCTACTCCGGGGCAACAGAGTAGATCAACCTTTCCCCGAAGCTTAGGTGGCAGTTCACAAAACCAGAGTGTTTCTCAGAGTTTGCGATCACAATCGCTTCCCCTAGCTACTCCACACTTGAAAAAACCCAAATCGAAACAACCAACCGAGTCCAAAACACCAACCTCCAAGTCCATTCAATTTGAAGATGGCTATGAAACCGACGATTCTCTCGATCGCCTTCTCACACACGACACAGATTACGCCTCTCTCTTAAAGCCAGCTGTTTATGAAGACGAATCATTCCTGCACGGAACCATTCAAGTTGCAAGCCAATCCCAAGCTTCAAAGACTAGCGATCTCGAAGCCCTCGCGCTTCGTACCAAAGTTCTCAACAACCTCCAAACCGTGCAACTAGACATACGGGAAACTAGAAGAGGGCTTGAGAGCATCGAGCGCAAGTTTGGCATACTAGAGGATGATGGCATGTTTTCGAATATACACGAGAAGAAGGGAAATGCAACAATTGCTCCTGCAGAATCAACGCCTTTACAACGGCGAGTCCTGATACTCTCTCGAAGGAAGCAACGCTCTCCTGGCAAAGGCTTGTTTCGGACACCTTGGAGCTTTAAGGACTATTTTTCTGCTACCTTGCTTATTATGCTCGGTATTGTAGCCATTGAGTATAAATTATGGTAAGTTTGGAGAACCTTGCATGAACCCTGCACGAACCTTGCCATGCGGTGTGGACCCTTGTTAACTCTATAATATGTAGGTCCGATACCATCATTCCCGAGTTTTCGAAAATTTCATCCGACGAATGGTTTGCCACACATCCTGCTGGGTCTTATAAACCAGGAGCTACCCTCCGAGTGATGGTTCAGGTGGTCGCTCGGTTGGGTAACGTTGGTTTATATTGCATAGAACATGTCCTCACATTCTCGCTGTGGATTCTTTCCGGGATTCAATGGCTCGAGGTCAGAGTTATGGATGCTATTTTACCTCCACCGGAATATCAGCCAGTCGAAACCCTCACCCCCACCGTAGCCACCGCACTCGCCGAGCCTACGATGGAAACAGTAGAGACAATACTCGGCGTACCCATTGTACAAACTCTGGAGACGATACTCTCGGCACCGATTTCAACTGTTACGACAGACCTGGCGATGGAAATCGTGGAAACCATTTTACCTCTTTAGGAGAGTGAGCTAAAAGGGTTGACTTCCGAGCCATCTTGGTCTGCAACTTTTGTCACGACTCAAGGAATCACGTCTGAGGACTGGAAACCGCCCTCCAGACGTGCTAAAGTACTTTTGAAGCAAATACGCCAGGTTTCGATGTTTGAGATGGGAGGTCAATGGACCAGTCTTGTAGGGTCGTGTTATGGACAAGAAGATACAGTCATCACGTTTGCGGCTGTGGAGCCGCGGAATCCAGAGTGGGTTATGAAGACTTGCGTCTATAGTTTTCCTCCCATGCCCGATGGCTCATTGTTGGAGTTGCCGGAGCGAGTGGAGTGTAGTGACGAGGTGTATTTGTATGAGATACCGTTTTTGGCGGCGTTGGTGAATGCTAAGCGAATGTTGTGTCGGCGGTAGTGTACAGCCTTCTTTTTTTTTGTTTGACTCGATTATGTTTCTTCTCTTCTTTGTTGTATGAGCACTTTTTGCATTTTCATGGCGTTTGGGGGTTTTCTTGCCATTTTATTCTATCCCTCTTCTTTGAATATTGTTACTTTTTTGTGCTTTTGAGTATTTTATATGTCATGAATGGCGTTTATTGAAAGTGTTTTGAGGGTTTTTATTAGCGGTAAGCGGTTCTGTCGCATATATCCATCCCATCCATCTAACCTTTTTTTTTATTTTTATTTTTTTCATATCGGCATTCATTTTGATCGCTTGTTTCGTTTGTAATATAAGTACATATACGTTTGGCGGCGGGCGAGCTATGTAGCATATATAGTTCCCTTAAATTTAAAAAGGGGATAGCAATTAAAATGGCAGTATATATTCTTCGATCTCACAAGAATTCAATTTTTTTTTATTTTATTTGATTCTTCCTTCAATTTTTTTAAATTTTGGCAGCGCTTTTAATTGTAAAGGGTTCTGGTCTAGGGAAAGAAAGGGTTCATTTGATGCAAGTGTCTTTATAAGGAAGTCGCACAGCATGATTTTTGTATGCAGTGCTACAGAATTTCTCAAGCAAGATGCACCCTGTTACGTCCGTCTGTCCGTCGGGAAGATCTATGGTAGTTTTAATTCTTGATTATATTAATGAGCGAGAGTGATAGCTTGGGGTCAAGTGGACTTTTTGAGTGAGCCGTGTCGTCGTAGACGAGTGATCAGATCAACCGATAGGGGTGTGAATTAGTGTAGCTTGTACTTCGTAGGTTCGATGCGAATATCATTCTCCACTTTTACGTTAGAGTATACTAATTATCCTCATTCCTAGCTTTTGGATTATGGTTCCGAGCTAGCAAATTGTACTATACATGTCACAGTCGGTAGTAGAGTGTCCTGTGCTGTATGATCGTGTGCGAAATATATCAACTAGAATATTGAATACAAATAATGTTTTTGTTTTATGAGCGCCCGGGAAAACCCTTTAATCTCCGGAACACGACGCAGCACAGACAAATCCCGATGGTAAAAATTTTTTTCTTCTCGTGCTTATTTTAGTCCCGCGGCATGCCGAAAAAAGAGGGATTTTTGCCAGTCTTGCCGAGGAATGAAAAGCCCCGGGATATTATTTGCAGAATCGGGAAATGTTATTGGCACAGTATTTTCGGAGCAGAGCTTTCACTCCGAAAATATATTTTTTTTTCCAAACCCAATATTACTTCTTTAATCACAAAGCAAAGGAATTCTATTCGTTCCCTTTCCCTCATGTAAGACAGGCGGAGGCTAGGCTGGGGGAACTGGAAGGAAGGAAGGAAGGTGCGAGAGAGGATCGGATACCATAACCCAAGTACCATGGTGGGCATACCAGACCAGATCATCAAGCTCTAACGAGCAGGCATCATCGTGATTATCATCATTTCTGGGGGGAACGATGCTCACGAGGGCCGTGGGGAACCAACCACCTCGTAGTCAGTCAGTCAGCCACCGGAACTACGAATGTAGCAGCTAGCTTCCTTGTATTCAGTAGCTCTGGTGAAAGCAAAAGTAATCGAGCGAGCTTGCACTTGACTACCATATTCACCCAGTTAGCTCGGACGAAATTCCATCTAAATTAATTAGACTTTTGTATGTATTGGGTGACCATGATCTTGAGTACCATGATCCCACCCCGTAAAGCTGAAGGGGGAGGGGGAGGGACGGATGGATGCAGATGATTTTCGTATCAAGTGCAAGCTACTTAATTCGTTCGGTCGGTATAGTATATACTTAAGTACTGACTTACTAGGACCCCTCGCATGAAAGGGACCACCACCTAATCTTGCATATTCCATCCATGTAAGTACAAATGTACGTACATTACATGAACAGATGAAAGTGTGTTCGTAAAAATAGAGAATTTCCCCTCATCCGGGGTGGAGGAGGTCGTGGTAGTGGTTTGATATCATGGCTCCTCCTCCTCCTCCTCTTCGTCTCGCTCGATCAGGCGACCCCCCGTCCTGGGTGGTCGACCAGCCCGTTAAACCGCTTTCACAAACATGAAATGCTGAAATATAAGTATGTAATTCATTTATATGAGGGTGAATGAGGTGTCTGTCTCTCTGTCGCGTAAAACAAGGCTCTTCCCGCCGCTGTCATTTGATACGAATAAGTCTCTGCTCGTTTTGGGGGGTGCGTGTGAAAAAAAAAAAAAAAAAAAAAAAAAAGGAAAAAGAAAAAGAAGGAAATTTCTTTCTTCGTCAAACAAACGAAAAACAAGGAAATTGTGGCTGCCTTTCTGCGACACACTCGTTTTTTTCATTTTTAATATATTTGATATAATAATAATATATTACTACACCCCATCTCATATCATCTCCCTCCCTTATTTTCTATTTCCATCTGATTAATTTCTATCCGTCGACAGCATCATCTATCCATTATACTCAAGTACTTAGTTATCAGTCTTTATAGTCAGGAGGATAGTTCTCGTGTGGTGTTCGATAATTAGCTCCCGACGATAAACCCAACCCAACCCAACCTCGGTTTTCTATCGACGTAATTTCGATTAATTGGGATTTCTTCACATCAATCATTACTTTGTCTTTCTTTCCGTCCATCAAACATCCACCACCACCACCACCATCCCGACGACCTATCGACCTATCGTCCCATCGTCCCATCGACCGACGATAAGCAGCTACGATATAAAATAATTAGGAAACCATCCGTTCGGGCATCTCAAAAGATACAATTCCATCGGATGAGCGCCTCTACTCTCCCTTGAACGCCTCCCCCTTCCTCCTCCTTCCCCCTCCACGGACAACTTGATACCTTGATCCGATCCGACAATGGCGTTCAACTTCAACTGGCATCCCTTAACGGCGGACCCGGAGTTCTACTCTCGGGCCAGAGACCTTCTTACAGCGGCCTTGAACAAATCTCCCAAACCTCCCATCATCGTCGCCGACATTCTCGTTACCGAATTGAATCTGGGAACCACCCCGCCAGACCTGGAAATCCTCGAAATTGGTGACTTGGCTGACGACCGATTTCGTGGCATCTTCAAGATGGAATACTCTGGTGATGCATTTTTGACATTACAAACCAAGGTTCAGGCGAACCCGCTAAATACCTATCTATCAACCGCGCCGTCGTTCACCAGTCCTCAGCCTCTGGCAGCTTCGTGAGTTTCCTCAGATCTTTTATCTATCTATATATATAAGGCAAAATTCGTGCCAAGTATGAGTGATGGTAAATTTTAACATGGCATTTTTTTTTATTATTATTTGATATAGTTCACCCCTCACGATACCCCTCCAAATCACATTATCCAACTTTCGTTTATCCGGGTTCGTCATTCTAGTCTTCTCGAAAGCGAAAGGCATCACGCTAGTTTTCAGAAACGATCCTCTCGAATCTCTAGTCGTCAGCAGCACCTTCGACTCGATACCTTTCATAAAAGACTACCTACAAAAGGAAATCGAAAAGCAACTGCGAAATCTCTTCCAAGAGGAACTACCAGCTATCATTCACCGACTCTCGTTAAGATGGTGGGGCCAGGATTACGATTCGGCGTCCAGCAATACGAATCGAACACCATCTATCCCTCAGAACCCAACTTTCAACAGCGGTCCTTCGTTATCTGCAAAATCTTCCTTTGAAAACCTAAACGAACAGTCCGAACCCGGTGCACCCGAGACGTTCTCTTTCAATAACGATTTGGAATCCGATACATTATCGTCAAAGAGTTTATTGAGGTTGGCGAATTTGACGGAATCTCAGAGGACCCTAGGACTGTTCACGCCTACGATCAAAGAAGCGATATACAGAGCTTGGGCAACATCCGGGGAAAGGAGCGACCCTACAACGACACCGTCATCTACGAATGGCTCCCATACGAGCAGCACCCTTTATTCGTCAGATTCGAGTAACGGTGCACGACCCGGTCTGGTAGCCATGGCTTCTTCTCTATCGATATCCGGTAGCACGAACGGTGGATTAGGCCCCAACGGTAGACCGGTGACGAGATCAAGCGCCCTAGGCAAGAAGAAGAAGACTAGAGTCGTCAATCTACGACGTAAGAAAGACGCGCCGACCTCCGACGGGGACACGAGTTCCCTGGCGGGTTCTAACGGTCCCGAGTCCCTCACATCATCGATGGAAGTCGGGTACGAAGAAAAGGAGCATGTCGATGCGAGCGAGGCGGGTGCCAGCAGTACCGCTAGTTCAAACATTCCAGAAATTAACATTCCACCATCGTCGTTGAATGACAGGCGGGGCGAGTACGTCGACGTATCCCCGCTCCGCTCACCTACTACTGGCCGAGAGGGATTCTTGGCAAACCGGCCAGTTCACCCTGCAGGTTCCGATACCAAGCTCATCCCTACAACACCCTCGACGCCGCCTCCTCCTCCTGTTCCCCAGCCGCAAGAACAACACATGCTCTACCCTTCAGAAAAGTCTTCGGCTTATTCGAGAGACAACTCCGCGCCCATTTCTTTCTTTTCGGGCCAGTACTCGCCATCGTCGCCGCCCCATCACCACCACCAGCCACAACCTTTTACACCAGGTCATCACAGCTCTCCTTCGTCTGTTTCCTCAGACAACCCGTTCTTGGAGTCTAGAGGTAGAACTCCATCTTCTAGCTCTATCGCTGAGAAAGCTTGGATGATGAAAATGGCTGGCGAAATGGCCAGACGGTGGGGTGAAGAACGACTCCGAAGAGAAAAGGCGGAGGAACTCTTGGAACAAAGACGACGAGACGGCAGTTCACCACCTCCAGCTTATCAACCTAAAGAATAAACCAAAGAATAAACTAATTCTTGGCTTTTACGAAATCATTCTGTTTTTTTTCTTAATCGGATGATGTGATTGGGAAGCTTGGGTTTATTGTGGTTGTATTTTTGTGGAGGTTGTGAGGCACGGGAAGACGAGCTCTTTCGTTGGTACACATTTTCGTGCGAATTCAAAGATTGGAACTCGGTAATACCTCCTACATTTTTATTTTGGACGGTATGAGTTTCCAGAGGTACATACGATATTTTAAAATCTTCACTTCGACACAGCAGGATGTTCCTTTGTGTTTAGCATTGTTGAGGAGCGGGAGACATAGTTTTGAGAATTGTGTTTTTCTACTCTTTTGCGTTTTGCTTTCAATGCTGTTGAAGCACATGGGGTGAGCGTCCTGTTGCGCTATCCTGCATTACTACGACTTGCCATTTTTTTTTCTTATTATTTTCTTTTTCTTTTGGTGAAGAACCAGCAAAGACTGCATTTCACCCTGTCTCTCACTCTTCTCCTTTTTGCATTTTTTTGTTGACAGCCAGCACGTTGACGATCTTGGTATTGGCTTTGTTTTTTTCCGTTCGAATTTTTTTTTTCTTTAGGGGGAATAAGAAAGAGGAACTCGTTCATTTTGTTTGGAAGGTCACAAGATTTCAAGGCGTTCATTGGAGTATTATCATTTTTTGTTTGAAAAGAAAAAAAAAGTCCTTGTACAGAAGTAAGAAAAGAAAAGCGAGTTCCTTCCCCTGCCTTTTGGGAAAAAAAGAAGAAGAAGAAAGAGATAACAGGAAAAGAGAGCCGACTCGGATCCGATTTTTAAAGGATCGATTTCATACTATTCTGATAATAATAGTATTAAAGTATAATTCCCTAATTCTTTTCAACCTATTCTCTATTCCCAAAACCATTAGACTACTGTATAAAAGATTGTATTTTTGATTGTTTTATCTTGGTTGAAGGTAAGCTATTATTAATTATAAACCCTTAGCAAGTTCCTTAACTGTATCACTACTCTCCACACTGCTTTCCTGCTATTATTTTTCTTTTTCTTTTCTTTTCTTTTTTTTTTTTTTCTGCCATTTGATAATACTAATCGTTACCCTTCCCTTAAATTTTTCTTTTATCTCGCTCGTTTAAACTCGCATTGCCCACCTTCCTTCCCTGCTCGTGTGCTTCTGCAGCTTCAGCTGTTCGAGTTGGTCCACTCGGGTGGTTTAATTTACCCCGCCTGTGAGCCCCGGTCCCCGCAAAAGCAAGCTGAGCTCCGAAGGTGGGGTTCTAGTTTATCACCCATTAAAAGAAAATGATATCAAAAAAAAATTGCGAACATGGCGGACAGTCCAGGCTTTCTGGTATCGTCAGTCGCATTTAGCTATAGCTTCTTCTCACTCGTTTTACATGCTCAGTTTGGTATCTTTATTTTATTTTATTTTATTTTGGTTTGTTTTTGCTTTATATGCAGGGGGCGTTTTGTAGTCTTTCTTTTTTTTCTTGATTGAGCTCTTTCTGTTTTTATATATCTGGGAATTCAAATACTTGTACTTTTGTTGACAAAATTGTTGAAAGATTTAGCGGATTATCACCTTTTCTTTTGGTTCGTTTGGGGGGTTGGCTTCAAGTTTTTCTTTTTTATTTCCTTTGTATTATACCTATTCCTTTTCTTTCGCATCTGTCGGATTTTAAAAACCTTTAAAGGACGGGTAGGCGGAAGGACGGAAGTTAACAGTTGGGGTAGGTGTGGTTGGCTGGTTGTTTCTTTTTTTTATTTTTATTTTCCTGGTGGTGATGGTCGGATATCGGGTATATCGAACGACGCCAAAAATTACAAATCTCTACTCTTGACGGGTTGTGTAGACTTTATTTTGAAAGGATACCACTCTGTCTGTAATGTTATTTTATATACCATCTTATTTATATATGAAAAATCTGCTCTAGTATTACAAGTACTTGAGTATTTATCGGAGAATATTATAATATTACTAGTTCACCTCATTCGAATATTCACAAGAAAGTAGTATTGAATCGTACATACTCATAGATCTATACACCGAACTTAAATTTGGTATCAGATATGGAATGAACAGGGTGTTCTCTTTCCGCACGAATATTATCATATTTTAAAAGATATAACCTTTTTTTTTTTTTTTTTTTTTTTTTTTTTTTTTTTAAAGATCGATGGATCCCATAACCATATTACGCGTCCAGTCCGTCCAGACTACCCTACGCGTGTGTTGACACCCGGAGTTACACTGTTATCCCATACATCCACCCCCCGTTCGCGTTCCAGACCCAAACCGATCAGCAATTAAAAATTCTAAAACCTTGGAATGTGATAAACTGACGTACTTCTACTCCAGAGATATCAAATCGATCGTAAACCGAATCTTCTAGAAGCAATATATATTTATATCAATTCTAAGGCCGAGGTTTTGTCTGTCTGTCATAAATCTGATACATGTACTTTGCATTGCAAGCTTTGGGGAACCCGGACCCCTTGCTTTATTTACTTACTTATTTACTTAATAAATTTTAGGCAAAAGTCCGAAAAAAGATCTCAAGACGAAGCAGGGGGGAAAAAAAGCTTTGCCTCGAGCGCCTGGATTCGAGGCTAGGGAAAAAGAGGCTTGTAGCATTCTTAAATCACATGCAGCCAGCCGGCCGTGTAAGAGGGCGAACATGGAACGGCATATTCCGTGTGCCTGTGCTTTCGAGAACAGACGGAAGAGGCAAAGTAACTAAGTAATTTTGTATTATCGTGTGTGTGAGGAAATGTATGTATAGATTCAAAACGTCATATGGTAGTTCGGAATTTCATATGTCTATAGTTTGTTTACATCTAATATCTGAACCTCGTCATTTGATTATATTGAGGTTTACAAGAGGAAAAAACAGACTAGTCGACCAGGTCGACTAGTATGATACGAGCGGATAATAACAACCAAAACAAAAAAGTGAAGTAAAGGCTTGATAGCGACAGCGAGCAGAATTCTGGGTATCATGAGCGAATGCGGCCGAGAAAGGAATACGAAAGGGCATGTATGTATGTATGCGGGCATCAGCGAGAACATGAAGGGAAGTAACAAAGACTGCAAAGGAGTAGGATGCCAAAAAAAAAAAAAAACATAGCTGGTGACCGGAATAAAAACGAGAATGGACTTAATTTGAAAAACAAAAGAAAATATTAAAAAGCATGTAAACACCGCCACAAGTAACTAGCTCAAACGCTAAAAATTCCGAAAATCCAAAGCCAAGGTACCGTGATCGTGGGGGATGTTCTTCTGGGTTCGTTATTCGATTGTAATAAAAATCCAACTCAAAAGGATTCTAGAATTCCTCTTGCTCCGACTGGCGCCTAAAAAAATTGTCCCTCTCAGCAAGCAGTTTATCGTAAAGATCTTTCTTCTCCAAAAGCTCGGCTGTGCAAAGACGTGTCAATATTTTCTTCCCCCTTAGTAGTCCAAACGGA
Organism: Arthrobotrys entomopaga; assembly: GCA_012184315.1. Lineage (NCBI taxonomy): Eukaryota > Fungi > Ascomycota > Orbiliomycetes > Orbiliales > Orbiliaceae > Arthrobotrys > Arthrobotrys entomopaga. Next base: position 191,081 of record LDDX01000193.1, read on the forward strand.
GTTTACAGAAAACTCACCTGTCTGATCTTCGTCATCGTCTTTAGGCTCCTCTTCCTGAACGGTGATAATATCCGAAGTAGTAGCCACCAGATTTCTATGAACCTTCTCAACTTTCTCCCTACCATCCGTCGTCCGCAATTTTTGGTCGATAAAAATACCAAAGTTAATCTTGATCCGATACTTACCCACAACGGGTATCTGTATATTCGGAAAAGTAACAAACGTCTTCCACTTCCTCACCGGTCCACCGGGAGGAGGCGTCTGCGTCACTGGCGTGCGCGTGTCTTCTTCCTGTTCTTCGTGAAACCACGACATGGGGGTTTCTGAGGTTTGTGCGTGGTTGGTGAGCTGTACGGCGGGTGTATTATCTTCGTGTAGGATATTCGCGGTAACCCAGTAGTACCGCTCCCTATCGTTGTCGTAGGGAACTTCCTGGCCTGTTTTCTTATCGATGATGTGTAAACGTACAATGATCGGTGGAGGTCCGACGTCGGCGTTCACTTCTACAGTTCGTGGAGGGGGGATGTAGAATTCGGCGGAAAAGTCATAAATGTCGGATGGGTTTACGATGGGCATTTTGGTCCAGAGTACACCTTCTGAATCACGGATCTCTGTTTCGGCGTCGTCGTCTGCTTTGTCTGATGCGGTAGAGGAATTATTAGAGAAAGTAAGAGGAGAGGGGGACGGTTTGATATCAATACCTTCAAGATCTATCGGTGGTAATAACGAAGATGTCCCGTCTCTTTTTGCCGAAGTGGATTTCCGTCTTCGCCTCTTGGGAGATGTATCTACTTTTTCCAAGTCTACTGGTTTTCGCTTTGTGACTTTTGCGTCCTTTGGTTTCGAAGGTAGAGTTTTAGATCTCTTCCTGGATTGTAATTGTTTCTTTGATGTGGATGTTGCAGTCGCGGCTGTATTACTGGAACTAGTAGCTGCGAGAGCGTCTGAAGGTTCTGCTTGAGTTGATTGTTGGATTCTTGCTGACCGTCGCAACGGCTTCTCGGGGCTATTCTTATCCATCTTTATAGAGTTTATAGTCTCAGTCACTGAACTATCTAACCGGCGCTTCTTATGTGAACGCTCAGGCAAGGCGACCTGAGACACAGACTGAGACAGTTCCCGCTCGGATTTTACTCTCTTGTGGCGTGGCATATTTTTGCGCCCTGTTATTACAGATACGGTGAAGATTAGCACAAGTCCAGCTCCTCATGGCACCGATCTTTTGTGATCCAGCGTTGTGGATATTTTAATAAAAGAGAAACAGGTCACAAGTGTACATTCCGGAGAACATAGGTCGGGATGCATACCAGCAATCAAGGAAGCGTCCGCCGGTTCAGTATTGCGGGAGAGTGTTTTTCTTTTCCCTTTTCCAGAGATATTTTACCCGACAAAGCGGTTCCCGGGTAAGAATTATAATCTGAAGAGAGTGTGGGAGGAATCCAGTGGGGTGCACTTGGGGGGATCCGAGAGTGCTATTTGAATTCCACGAGTCGTTCGTCTCCTGTGTGGTGGAGAACTTGGTGGTCTGGGCGTGGGATGTGTTGCGAGGCGTTGGATTCTGCGAGCCCCTGTCTGGCTGGCGCGCAGGGATAAGACAAGCCTCCCGAAGTCAGTCAGAACTTGTTAAACGCTAATTAATTATATGCCTGGAATTCTTTACGATCGAGTGAGTTAGCATCGGGTTTTTTTTTTTTTTTTGAATTGATAGTAAGACATCCAGGCAAGGCATCCAGTTTGATTCAGGTTGGTAGAATATAAGTTATGGAACCGACAATGCAATGTGCAAGCAATAATGTCACAAACCTGCAAGTGGAGTTGCCTTGCCAGTGACATTCATTGCATTGCATCGAGGGAAAATATGGTAGATGATATCGAGGCAGCAGGAAGGAGGGTGTAGATGAAAATGAAAGCAAAGGTTAGGGAAATTGGGAAAGCAAAAAAATAAGAAAATAAGAAAATAAAAAATAAAAAATAAAATAATAAAATAAAATAAAATAGAAAATAAAAAAAAAATTAAAAAATAAAAGAATACTAACAGAGTTCGGCACAACCTAGGTAGTCTCGTAACATCAGAGAGATGTTCAAATAAGACTAGTTTATTATTTTGATCTTCTTTCTATCAAAAGTGGTGCGGGCCATGGATAGTCTCATGAGTGAGCGTCGCGTTTCTCTGCGGCGGCCTTGCAGCCTTCATTCACTTGGTGTTGGTTTCGAAGGAGTTCGGTTGGAAAGATCGTCCTTCTTTTTGACTCGCATTCCAAGCTAGCCGGACCTGATTGTCTCTCTCTATCTCCTTCTATTCTCTCAAGTCCTTTTGGTTTCTTCCTCTTCTCTCACACTCCATCCTTGGAGAGAAAGAGAGAAAAAAAATTTTGACTTGAAAGATAAAGCAAAAAGTAAAACGAGATCAAGCGAAAACGAAAACGAGAAACGAGAAACGAGAAACGAGAAAAAGGCGAGCCAAATGAAAGCAAAGCGCAGTTAACAACGGCGGGGCGCCATGGCTGGTTAAATCCATCACGATATATAACTTTTCAGCTTGCTTCAGAGTGCCTCACGTTGCGCCTCAGAGGCAGCATGTGGGTCCATGTTGCTCTCTTTTTTTTTTTCGTTCTCAGTGCTTGTTTCTTCCCCACGAGCTTCGGGCTTTAATGCAATGGACCCTGGACGGACGCCATTAAAACATGTCGCTCGAGTTTGATTGATAAATATTCTGCGATACGCCATGCATTTGAGGAAGCGGTCTTGCCCAGGGTGTTTCCTCTTTGATAGCAAGACCCCTGTCCACGTTTCCTGTTCGAGCTGCATGCTGGGCTCTAGTGGCCTGTTTCGGGCTAGAGAACCACTGGCACAGGTTATCTTTGAAAGGGCCGAACAAGATCCAGATCTTTCTCGTCAATCTCCAAGCGCGGGTACTATTGGCCAGAGCACTCGAGAAGTGGGTCCCTAGCGAGATCTTGCCTTGTCCAACATGCACGAAAGCAATTTGTGTGGGCCGGCTTTCGCTTCTTATTGTGGATACCAACCGAAAAGTCCGTCAAAAAGAAAGAAGAAGAAGAAGAAGAAGAAGAAGCCGACCCTCAATTTCGCACCACCTTCGTCATGTGCACCCGGAGCTTGCGGGTAATTAAGATTGGGACCCTTGGATGCCTCTCGCTCTGTGATTGTCCTATTTTTGATTCACCTTTTCCTTTTTTTTTTTTTTCCTTCTTCGCAAGCCCTTTTCTCGTCTGCGCAATTTCGCACGAGCAATTATCAGGCAGCAACCACAAGAGAGTAGTCTCGGGGAACAAGAGAGACCTTCCCCCAAGACGGCTCAGACGAAGAAAGAAGTCAAGCGAACGGAAAATATGGCGAACACAAACCAGTTAAACGGGAGACAGTGTGAACAGGGGGGGGCAGAGAAAAGAAAACCAATGGGATGTAGGAGCAGAAGATAAACTGAAGCTTAGATCGAAAAGAAAGCGCTTTTGGCCGGGTTGAGGAGGGGAATGACTTTCCGAATTCACAGTAAATTTAGGAGGGCAAACGGGAGTAGGACGATGACGTCTGTGGTAGTATTCCCACGGACGCTAGCAGTGGCCATTCGTCTACTAAATGAAAAAAAAAGAAAAAAAAAAAAAAAAAAAAAAAAGGATTGTTGCCTACCTTTCTTTAGCCTGGTGGGACCTGCCGTACCGTTCTATCGTGCTCGAGAGGTTCAGGGTCCAACGCCTCCAAAATAAAGGCTTGTCGCAAAAGTTGACTGGAAAAGGCGTTTCTAAGCTTTGTTCATTGATTCACTAATTTCGTGACAGTTATTTAAAAGATATTTGTGCGATGAACAGTGGCGAAATTTTAACTGTGGCGTGCGGCAGGGCGGCCGTTAAGTCGTAAAATATCGTAACTTGAAGGTTGTGGTTAGCTTTGGGAGATGGTATGACAAATTATGGCTATGAGAGGGTAAATCTCGAGATATGTTAATATGATCCGGGAGCGGCTAACGAGATATTTCAACTTTTGACAGCAACCAAAAGGATGTCTTTTTTTTTTTTTTTGAATCGGATTTATTTCTCGAGCTAGTTCCGATAGGTCAGACCTGCAGGCGGCTGGGAACAGAAACTATTGACACGGTATTTGCAACTGTATCGATTGGTTGGTTACGAAGCACTATCCTGCCGCTAAGGGTTCCCTTCCGGATCCTCGTGAACAAAAACAGAACTATAACTTGGTGTGAATTTGCGCTCGGACACAAGGTCTAGAATATTCGAATGTCGAGGTATTCGAAATATTAATCTGGGAAAAAAATCAATGTTGTCTTCTAATTTCCGGCGTAAAAAAAAAAATTATTATTATTATTCGGGGTCCAGCAGAGCCTTAGAATCTCGAAACAAGAAAAAAAGTTCGGGATGCGAATGGCGTAATATGTAATTTAGATGAATCGGATAGCCGCTCAATCAGATGTTTTGGTTTTGCACGCATCCGGGGTATAAGCGACTCTCTCTCTTGTGACCGTGTATGCCGTATCCGTATACCGTAACTGTAGCCGTATTCACGCTCTGTGGGAAGGAGGACGTGCGGACACAGGAAAGGCGGGAACAAAATTCGGATTTACTGGGAGATGGCGAGGCTGATGGGACGAAATGTTTCCTTTAACGGTATAGGGTAGGAGGTTACGGTACTCTCGAACTATCTTCAGTAAGTACTTAAGTAAGGACTTAAGTAAATACTCAAGTATTTACCTTAACAATAAAAAAGCTGCCGTGGAAACGTCAAACTGAACATGCCCATGGGGTAGGGACAACCTGGTATAAATACATACAATACATACACAGAAGAGAGTGATTGCATACACACAACCAAACAAGAAAATAATTGCGAACAATCTACAAACCCATACAACATGCGTAAATTCAATACCGGCCTGTTGGATCGCTTGCAGCCGCATCAATTGGTGTGGAATCTATAGGAGGTGCCGCTGTTTTAACGAAGAGGAGTTACAAGATTTGTATCGCCGGTCAATCCTTGGAGAACTTGTTTGCGAAGAACCAGGTTCGTCATATCCGGATGTACCGACGTGTACACAACCTTGTTAATATCGACAGGGCTATAGCCATATGATACAATCTTGAGTTATCATCTTGCAAGGTGTGGGGTGACAGAGCAATAGTTCAGAATCTAGGCTTTGCTTGGTTTGGACGACGGCATTGCATTGTCACGAGGGGCGTCCTTTTCATTTGATCTTCTGCAGCCGTTGATATCACAACCGAATTGATTCAAAATTTCAAGGCCAGGTTCAGTGGCTTTGTGGCACTCCCAACGACTCCAATATAGTATTGTCGAGTCGTTTATATTCAACAAAGGGCAGGCGATTTTACGCCACTTCTGCATGGTCAAATTCATGGAATGTACTCTGTCTCTGCAGCCTCAAAAAGCCAGGCACCTGCAAGCATTGCTAACGGTCTAGCAGCTTCTTCAGAGCTTCAGCCTTGCATCACGTTTGCGCCACTGCAGCTATTTTAGTACCTACATACTTAAGTAGTCAGTGCATTGATAACTTTGAACTGATATTGCATATTGCATATTGTTCGCGTTGAACAAGCCTCGTCCTTTCCTAGAAACTTAGTGTGGATCCGGATCTGCTGATACATACTAAACTGATCTAGACTTCAAAGAATTTGAATATCCAAGAATTCGGACCAAACCTGGCCGAATATTTTCTCGGACTTAAGTAACTTTTCGATGGTATTCATGAGCTAAGAAAAACGGAATCAGGGAAATTAGGATGGTCAACGTGGTTGAAATGTCAACAAACTCTCTCTCGTACCTTTAAGCTGCATTCTTTTGTCAAACCTTTGCATGCACAGAAATGGAGCCGCTTCTCCCTTGCCTCAGGGGCGACAAAGTCTCATCTCAACAACGGTGGAGGAGAAAAAAAAAAAAAAAAAAAAAAAAACTCCGGCTGGAGCTCTCGAGCATCTCCTCAGTCGTCAAATTTGATAAGAGTAAATTCGGCGGATATTTTGTGGCGGTAACTTCCATTTGTTTTTGAGAATCTATAGAAAAAGTTCAACACCCCATGCAAGTTTGTAAGTTGAAACCGAGATTAAGAACAAATACGGTAACATGTCCGTTCACCACAAGCTTCGGGATTTTTAGTTACAAGTGCGTACCAACATACATTGCCCTTTTTGAGCAAGGACCTGACTTTGTTGAACTTGGAGGGGTACATGTTCCGCCGCCATTTAATTACTCAAGTATATAAGTACGTATTTATTATGTACCTAGCCCGCCGTGGCTGGGATGACTTGCCAAAGCTTCCAAAATAGCTCCAGCAAGCGGAGGTCTTACGACACACCTAGGTCTGTTGTATGTAGGTGGCTTCATCTGCAAGCCTCACTTTCGTTACTTTAGTCGTCAACATGCCCAACTTAACGTGGTTTTTCTGCAGTTCTTTCCGTTTTTTAGCCCTAGCGCCTATTATCAGCCTATGTGGCTTCCAAGTGCCCACTCAGCGAACTTACGAGATCCTCAGTCTTTTCTAGAGGATCTTTGCTTGTTACAAGCTCCTTGCATGAGATCTTCAAGATTATTTGACACTAGGGTTCTTGCAACCCGCTGGCTCGGACGCTTCGAACCCGGTTGCCGGGAGGAAGGACATTAATATCTGTGTTAAGTTTTCCAAAAGGCTGGTCCTGGTCCACTTATTCTCAGGCGCCCGATCCAAGCTCCAAATCGAATACTTCGTACAATTCCCAGGATCGGCGAATCAGAGTATTTTCTATCAAGTAAGAGCAATATCAATAGAGTCGTCCGAACTTCTCCGTAACTCCTTGGAATAAACGAAATTGAGTCCATGATTGTCAATCCAAGTTTCTCTGGTAATGTATCTTCAGAATAATTAGACGTGAAAATTCCAGCGAGACACTATAATGGGGTTCCCCTTGGTGTTTTGCTACCTGCAAGCCACATTTTTTGACCCACTGTTCTTTGAGGGCCCGATCCAGACTCTGCTAGACTCTGCGTTTAACGCGGACCTGGACCTCATAATGTTATCACTGACGTTTTTCTGAGCCTCTAAAGCTTAACTATTTTGATTAATTAAGTCATCAATTGAGTACGTTAGTTACTATTATCTTCGCAACAGCTGTTGACGGATGTAGAATAGGTTTAGGTTCACCTCTAATTTTTGACGCTAGAAATAACATTCTTGAATGATATCCGTCCTTTTTGCAAACTTGTATTCAGAATCATCCAGTATCCATTTCAAAGGAGGGGTAAACCAGCCAGCCAGCAGCAACTTGCATTTCAGCCTCCACAAAGTTCAAAAACGTTGTGACCTCATGGACTGCTTGGTTTTTAGCAATTGATATAATTTTGTGGACCGTTTGCGTGGAACTGCACTGGCGCATGGGATATACCTCCACATAATTTGATATCAGGCCACCCTTCTTCACTATCATTCATTCACCTTGCAAATGTGCTTCCCATTCCACGTGGTTGACAGCATTTTGCGAAAAAAAAAAAAGAAAAAGAAAAAGATTTACCCAAGGAAACGTTCGAAACATTGTCTAAGAATGCCACAACCGCCACCATTTAATCCTTCAGGTAAATTTCGGACTGAAAGGACGCAAAAAAACCCGACGGTGTGGAAATACCGTTCATGCGGAGAATTATCCGATTCCCAAACCCATGGCCGTGGTTCGAACGTGAACGCCATCTTTTGCGCCTTTCGGCCTGTCCGATTCGACGGTCAGACGTTATAAGTGGCAGAATTATATAAATTCGATAAGTATTCTTGTTAAGTGGTGGCATGGCATTTTTTTTTCCCTCTCCTGCTCCTAAAGCCACGTTTAAAAATTGATTAACCACAATAAACTAGCTCCGTGCTTGCAGCGATTTTTAGCGAAAGGTGAGGCAACGGAAGTCTCCGATACAAACGTTTCGGCAGACGAAACGTATCTTTTCCGGAGATGCTTCGAGTTTGCACCGAATACTTGAGTACTTGAGTATATATGCATGCACATGTACCTTTAAAGTGCTCCCCTGTGTGACTGGCGCGCCTTGTGGAATAATTAATTACACCTAGACTGGGGGCGTCCCCAATTGCACCAGCATATGCGAGCATGCGGAGACGAAGAGCCCCTTGGTTTTCAGCCTCTCATGGTCGTCGCATCAAATCATCGTGTGCATACGACGAGAACTGTCTCACTTTCACCGATTTTTGGCTCGAGGGTTCTTGAAATCTCTCTTTCTACTCGACGGAATTCTCTTGCTCATTTACTTTAAGTACCTTGCAAGTCGCGGAGGCGAAATATATGCAGCCACTCGCCAATCATCCCAGCCAGTAAGGAATGAGACGTAACGTTCATTATAATAATTTTTTTTATCTTACAATCAGCACCGTCTATGATACCAGATCCACAGTTCATATCGTCCCTCTTGCCACAATTCCAATTTAATGATCCCGACTCGGTGCAACATCTCTCCGCGTCCCGAAAAAAAAAAAAAAAGAAAAAAAGCTGCAAAGAAGGTTATAGTAACCTTGAATTTTTTTTTTTTTGAAACAACAATGCGTAAAATCATAAAAATGGTTGCTAAAGAAAAAAACGAGAGATATTCCGCCTCAAGCAATCATGTGTACCTGTCCGATTCTAGGAAACATGCAAGCCCCTTTACCCAAAGGACCAAAACATCATCTAGACAATCATTGAGAAAAAATAAACGCAAAAACAGAAACGAAAACAAAAAACTTCGTAATGCTTTCAAGAGCTGTGAAATTGTAAAAGCGAATGACGTAACATCGTAAGCCGCGCGAAACTATCTTCCCGGGGCTGAGCTCGGATCCAAGGATCGGTTAAACAACCAAAGCTGGGGGTGCAATGAATTAGTCTGCGGCGGTTTGAACAGAGCTATCCATTCGTTCGAGCACATAGTTGGGCCTGTCGTCAAAGACTGCGTCGTTTGGGACGGGTTGCGCTTGTGGCAATTCGTGTTGGTCAGCGTCTACGTTCTCGACGTTGGGTTGTCCCTGATCGTTAAGCAAACGCTCTGTTTCTGCATTCGCAGGAGTGGGATTCGATGCTGCCTGTGGTGCTGCCTGTGGTGCTCCTTGTGGGCGGCGATCCCCGTGGTTGTGAAGTTGCTCTCCGACGAGATATATCTCATCCCGAAGACTCTGCTTCCATGAATCGAATAACTTGTACAAAAAGAAGAGCCCGGTTGAAGTTACCGAAACCACCAAAACAGCGGGATACGAATAGCGGTAAACTTGATGGGACAGCTCCGGTGATGCTCCTTTGACTAGATGAGCTCTAAGTTAGCAAGCGAAGAAAAATGGTTATATTTCCGGGATTCCTACCAATGAAAGTATTTACAGCAAAACCAACTGTCAAAGGCGCAAGTAGGGCCGCTAGCATTACACCACCCGCTGGCAGGATGAATTTCTTCGTCGCAACGCCGATATTCGGATTCAGATAGCCATTGGCTACGATTGCTCTGAGAGACCTAGACAACGCTGATTCCCTGTCAAGAAGAATCATTCTTCCAAGCATTTTGACGTACAAAACACCCAGAGTCCAATCTTGAATGAAATGTACAACATGATTGTTGTCGGTCGAGAAGTAGGTATGTAATGGTAGGATAACATATGCCTCCATTACAAAGGCGAAGAGAGTCGGTAGGAGAACGACAAATGCGGTGAGAACGTAAAATATTTTGAGTGCTCGAACTGTGCACATCCACGCGGTTTCTCTAAAAGCCTGTAGATTTGCGACAGCCGATTTCATCTTTTTTGCTGCCTCTTTGGCAGCGTTGAAACTTGATGCGATTAAGACGACGGCCCCAAGAGCGTATAAACCAAGGGAGAACGCATAAAGGTCATTCATTCTGAGTGATCCTGGTAGCATCATACCTAGAATGAACCGACCGAAGACAAGAGGGCCCACAGTCACAGCGGCTCCGGTACACGCTGTGAAGAACCATATCATACAAATAACGAGTCCGATTCTGGTTCTGAAATTGGGTGGGAGATAGACAAGAGCCACGTTCTCGCTATTTGGGCCAAAATCACCGTCGAAAGGATCTTCCTTGCCATCGAGCCTCTCGTTATTTTCGTTGACCGCAATGAAAAGATTCTCTCTGGACGGCCTGACACTATCTTTCGCTGGAGCTCGCACAAATCGACCATTCTTTTCAAAAACGGCACTGGGTTCCCTTTGAGGTGTCGTGGATGATGTTTCCTTAGATTCTTCTCCACTCGATGCTGAAGGACGAGGAATCTGTCCCTTGCGTCGTATGAGCCAAGCGGCCCACGTTTTGCGAACATGGATTCCTTCTTCCTCCGGACGGCGTTCCCCGAACATAAAGGACGAAAGGCGAAGTGCCTTTGCACATTGCCGGAACCACCATCCATATATTTTTTCCAGAATATTGGCAGGTCGGAAGTATTTTATCGCAATTGGCATGAATATATTGTAGAACAAAAGATCGACCGGGAACTCCAAAACGGGTTCATTTGATGACCAATGGACTGGCAATAACCCAGAGAATGAATAATGCAATGTCCAGACAACTCCACCAAGGAACATTATGACCAAGACTCCATAGATGATTGCACTAAAGCCAATCTTTTTGAGCTGTGTGGTAACAGGACGTTCTAGAACTTCTTTAACTGGGTGGAATGTTGGGTCATCAGGATCGCGTATGAAATCTATAAAATCTTTAGTATAATTCGGCTGAGTAGGTTGTTGCGGCTCCGTGAGAACTTACAGAGAACTCCACCTCTCATGATATTTCGACACATCGAAACGAAGAGAGCAAAATGGAACATGTAGCACGTCCCAATGAACCAGTGGACAAAAAGCGAAGTGAACATAAACTCCTTGAGAAACAACCATCGATTCCACATAGTGGCATTTTCAAACAATGGGAGTAAAGCCAGATCTGGTCAGACGGTATTAGTACTCTAGATGCTAGGAAGAAGGTTGAAGATGACCTACCGAGAAGAAAACCACAATATAGCGGGAACACAAACATCTCGATGCCTATTATGAGAACGACTTTCATAACACTTCCGGCTTGGCCAAGTCCCTCAACTACCTTACGATCAATACCTCGGGGATGGATGCCTTTCTTCGCCAAGTTCTTTTTATGTTGCAGATAAAATGCCCCAAGAACGCTGATAAAAACGTAGCCAGCGATGACTGTTATGATTCTGTCTAAGGGTGTCCAGGTTGCAACTCCAGGCTCAATATTTGGTAGATCCTGAACGAAAGTCCCGTTTCCAGAAAGAGTCCTATTCAGCCCGGTACTGTTGGAAACCGTCACATTGTGGAATGCTTCGGTAACATTGGGCTTTTGCCATTCTTTAAGTTTAAAAAAGATGTCGGTTCCGTTGAATCCAAAAGTGTTTGCTGTTTTTGCTATTCTTCCGAAAGTTTGATCCCAAGATTGCGCGGTTGGCCATCTGAGCAAAGGGGGCAGGATATGTTGGTTCTGGATGCTTCTCATCGAGACTATGTAATTCACCAAAGATGTCACACTTTTGGTGATTCGACTATGTGCCTCGGATGCCAATTTTCTGGTTAAGTCTGAAGTGGTTTGACTTCTCGCTGCTTTTTTGATGTAGGGAAAAATTAAACCTGCTGGGGAGAGAAGCCATCGACCTGACAAGTCTGAAAAATATATCAAGAATGACCCAAACATAATAGCGAGGTCTATGAAAAGCTCAATTGTAAATATGACAGCCTTATACGGAAGAGTTATGAAGAATCCTAGCGGGTTGCTCAGGATCATCAAAACCATTCGGCCCCACATATATGGCACCCATACTCCGATCCCGATCGTAGCAGATATGAGGACAGCACTAAATATGCCGTTCTGAACTAGGGCCATTAGGGGACCACGCATTCCGATAAGTTCCATGACGCCGTCAAAATCGTCTACATCTGCCTCAATATCTTCATCGGCGACTCCGTTGGCGAGGGCTTCATTATTGGCAGGCGCAGGTACAGCTTGGGGTTGCGGGGGTGCGTTCACAACCACTGGGATTGGAGGTGGTGGTGGAGCAAAAGCAGGCAAGTTTTCATGAGGCCGTGGCTCTTCGATTTGGCGATATCCTTGCTCCGCATTATTCGACGGCTGAACGCGGGGCGCACGACTGGTTCTGACCAATTCTGCCATTTCTTCGACGGTGATTGGCTCAATGTTTCTGATTCTGCTACTCAAACGACCGTCGAAATCACCATATCGTTCCGCAGCCTTGGCTAGAATTTCACGTTGGACTTGATCATGAAAATCAACATCGTCACTGCTACCATCGTCAAAGCTCGTAATTTGTTGTGCATCATCGCCGCTAGCATCCTTGGAGTTTTGATCCTTCATTTCTGCCAATTCTTCCCAACTCATATCGCTAGCACGCTTTCGGCTGCCGTCGCTTCCACTAGAGCTTTCTCTTGTACCAGTTACAACGGCCTTTCCCTTATCGGAGGTGCTCTGCTGGTTTTGCTGTACATATTCGGTGTATTTGTTCCAATTAAAATCCGATCCAGAACTCGAAAGATCAAAACTATACGACTTGGATATAGGAGCAGATTCCGCTATTGTTGGCAGAGGTTCATTCAATTCAACAGGCTCCGACCTGCTCAACTGAGTATAAGGTTGGTGGTGTGTTGGCAGAGGTTCATCTGGTGTATTTTCTTTGAAGTGTTCTTCCAGCTCTTCCACCTCCTCTCCACCTCCTATAACTTGGTTCCCCTGATTGAGATCTTCCAATTTCCTTCTCTCTTCAACGGCTCTTCTAAGTTCGGCTGCCATCGCGCTAAGCTCGCGGCTGATATGTGGTCGCTTTGGCAAATCACTTGGAGGCTCCGTCGTAGACTTTGATGAAGAACCAAATTGGAACGGTATAGAATTAGAGTGTTGTTGGAAAGAAAAAAGTGATTCTTCTGGTAGTGATTGAGGGGTAGAAGTGTCTAGTGCGCTCTTTCGTTTTCGCATTGGATATATTGGCCTTCTCTCTAGGATGGGCGCGGAAGATGTAGACGCCTCATTGTCAGAATATGAAAACTCGGTTAGCCCACGAAGATCGAAACTCATGTCTGACGCGGGCTGTATTTGTTGTTCATCATTAAGCTGCTCATTTAAGAGTAGGGGAACGTCGGGAACCAGTTCACCCGTATCGACTCGTGCTGGTTCTTCGAAATGGAATGACATCTCGCCATCGCTCTCTTCGTTCCTTCCGGCTCTAAACGAGAGCTCCGAGTTGTTACCACCAAATACGCTCTCCTCGCTGGTATTATCTTCTCCTTCCGCTTCGTCTCCACTTGCAAATATATGCTGGGCGGGCTGTGCATCGGCATTCGCAATTTCCGCCTGTGCGTTGGCCTCACGACGTGCTCTATGCCGTTCAAGCTCTGCCAGTAGCTCGTCAAATCTTGGGTCTTGCTGTTGGACGGGCTGGCCGTTTCCATCAAGAGCCTGTGGGGGCTGTTGTTGCACCACCCATTCCCTGATGAGGAATATCAGAATAAATGCAAGAACAACCAGGATGGTTATAATCTGTCCTTCAAAAGTATCTATCAAAACTTGATTAATTTGAGCAGAAGAGGTCAGATTTGCAAGCCCAGCTCCAATTCTGAAAGGAGTTGACGGGATGAGGTAGTCTGAGATGCGTTCTTGTTGACTAGAGTTCGATGATATTTCTTGAGCGACAATAGAAGAAGCTATATCAGGTCCTATTAAACCAATAAGGCTCGGCGTCCCGGAAATTGATGTGTCCAATGAAGTAGAGTTGGAGCTGTTTGACCCGCCTTCGAATAATGGTCCGCCATCCGCCACATAGAAGAAAAACCTCCAGATGGTTCTTACAGTCCACGGTAGCCAGAATAACCAGACGAAGAGCACGGAGCTAAGCCGGAGTATTTGAACCACCAGTCCTGAGAGATGTTTAAAGGCGAGTTTAAGGAAAACGAGGAAAGGTAGCGTTTTTGGCATATGAGGGTCATAAACTATTCCATTTAATAAATTAGTTTCTAGCATTTACAGTGTGTTATTATGAGGACAAGGGCCCGTTACCTTTTGTGAAGCGAAACGAAGTTTTACAGAGCTCGCAGTGTTTCTTCTGCGAATGCTGTAGCCATTCCATTAGACTATAAAAAAGTTAGCTATAGTTCTCGCTGTTAATGCGAAGATTTAGAGCTATCTCGTACCATTCTTGATGTACATATTTAATGCTCCCACTACATTTGCAAGGGTGGTAGAGGGGTTCCTCCTGGGTTCCCTCGGAACGACATATCCGGCACGTTTCGTCTCCGGTGGAAGTCATGATATCGCCAAAAGAGACGCCTGGGAAGAGGCGAATCTAAGATTGCGGCCAGCTTGTGGGGATTACTTTGAGTTAATGAGGACTAGGAGATTGAAACCTAGTGGCGATGGGTAGTCTCATCGGCTTCGGGTGAACATGAAAATGGAGAACGTGAGATTTCGGATTTCTTGTGCTGAATCGTTGAAAAGCTCAATCAAGAGCTCTTCTGCTCCTCCGGTAGGATATATTCAAGCTGTAATCGTGTCTTTGTCGGATATAGCTAGGAGAACGGAGGCTATCGCTTGCCGGTGAGATGAATTATGGGGGGCTAATTAAAGAACTGATGTTAAGGAAGAAGCCGAGATGTTTGTCTTCTGAGTTATGTTTTGGATGCCGGAGAAACCATCCAATGAAACGTCATGTCAACACCTGCAACAACACATACCCCCCAGATACAAAGTAGAAGGCAAATTAGCTATACAATATTAGAGACAGATTACTACTAACGCTGTCTTCCTGACGTTTCGCCAATGGGGGGGGGGGGGGGTTTTTTCCCCCCNCACTTAATTGCCATGGTGCATATCATACTGACGAGACTGTGGCGTAGGCGACTTGGACTATTTTACAACGTTAGATGCATACGCGAATTCTACTTCTACTAGGTGGTAAACGATCTATCACTCCAGAGTTTGTAACGGGAACACAATCGATCACATTAATATTAAGGTTGCACGGTTGGGATTGTTCACTGGATGCATCTATGCAGAGGGGGTCTATGATTCAGTGATGGGTACCATCTGTAGTAAAGGGTTAAAAATTGTATATTTGTACAGCGAAACCATATCTGTATATATGATTGTGAACGTCGCATTGATGGTGTTCACCAACGAGGGGATTTTATAGTGAAATGTTGGTCAATCAATTATATCTGAATGGTTTTTTGGGCAGAAACCTTAAAAATTCTCGACATTTTGGCCAAGTAGAAACCGCTCAAATACCTCGAAAACCCCCAGCGTTTGTGGCACAATTTAATATATTTTATATTACCGGGACGGATTTATTTAAACACCTGTTATCATCCACTTCTGTACCTTGCATATGTCAACAGCGGCCTTTTAAATTCATCTATCCTTTGGCTAAAACGTGGTTCCAGCACCAATATTAGCTTAAATTGACTATGATTGCTGTTGGTTTATATCCGTCTCGTCAGACCAGTGACGCCACACAGTGTACAAGAATTTCGTGTGCAAAAGATGTGGCAAGTCTCCAAGAATTATCACTGGTTCTCGAGGCTAAGAATTATCAGCAGGAAAACTCGCATATCCACATGCAAGAATTTTTCTCTCTTCCTTGCCACCGTCTATATGTACAGATCTCGGCAAGTCCTATTCGACTTACTGAGGTATGTGACGGGAAATCGGCCCTTGCTGCATCCACAAGTACAGGTACCTAAGCTTTTAAACGGTTAGAGCGGCTTGGTGCGAACTGCTTACCTCCAAATGCTCACACAGATTATGACTGGTTGCAGTTTGGTGAGTCTTGACGGGTAAGCACTCAAGATTTTCGTCATAGAAAATATGCTTCCGTACCCAAATCGGGGCTGTTATTTGGAGGCCTCAAGAGCAAAACAATCGACTCGTTTCGTCGCGTTTTCGAAATTTCATTTGAAAAAACTGCAGTACTGTCGTGTTAATTCGCCCCGCAGTTGTTTGGCGATGGGGAAGGGTCTGAGACAGAACCAGTAGGAAGGCAGTTGCATCATTTTAGCCCGGATGCTCACGCGCTAGTCTTCCAGACCCGAACGCCCAGTTGCTTAAATCATCGTTATGCAGATGCCAGCAGAGAAAAATCGTGTAAACACATGCTTTCATTCGTTCGTCGTCGACTAAACGGCTAGGATATCGGGTATCTCTACATGCCCTCATACGCTCGAAGAGGGCTAGCACTTTGAAGACACATGCTGCCCATTTGCAAATAACGGTATACCTTGGAATGAGCTGAAGTGAAAGAAAGAAAGCCCTTATCGATCAAGAAAGTCGGGGTGAGAAACCTTCTTGTTTGGAGTGTGTATTAGAAGGACTTTAATGCGCCCAGGATTCCTTTCCCACAGTCGAAATTTCGGGCGTTTATATATATCTGATCGATAATATAACATAACCACTCCCCGGAGGTTTCTTCTCAAATGCTCTGGCCCCTTCGCTCTCTTTCTTACCATTTTACTACTATCGGATGACTCGGTTCTGGGATAACTGAGCAGATATCAACGACTCTAGCTCTCCCTCTTCTATCTTCGCCGTCCCCTTTGTTGTTGTCGTGGGGTTTTCTGTGTTTTGGTGAGGTTGCCAGCTGCCACGAACAAGCGAAAGGCCAAAGCAACCAAATCATTGGCACCCGTCAAGAACCCCCCAAAACATCCCACTTCAACTCGATCGATTCGACTTCTGAAGGACGACAAGCCAGGGTTCCCCCTCCGCCACCATGGCTGCAAAGAAGTCTCGTTCCACGCCGTATGATACCCTCTCCCATTTCTCGCAATATGAATATAATTATAGGTTGATGTTGGTTCTGACTGGGTACTCACTTCCAGGTCAAAGGGCGTGGTTGCATTGGTGCCGGATCCAAAACCAAAGCCGGCGACACCACAAAAACACAAGAAACATAAATCAAAATCGCGAAACAGTAAACCTCCACCGCCGCCGCCTCCGAGGCAAAAGAGATGGAAAGTATGGAGCTTCGGTTTCATATTTCGGTACGCTGTTCTACTTCAGAATTAATGCTACTGGCAACGGAACCGCTAACAATACCATCGTCAGGTCATTCCTTGTCTATTCGCTTTACCAATACATCTGGACCTGCCCAAAGGACGGTTCGGATCCCCGGAGGGTCTGTGACATTGGTGATACTGTGTTAGATATTATAGAGCCACCCTTCTACGACGCCTACGATGCCTACATTGAACCTTATTATACCGAATACCTGTCTTCTCACGTCGAGAGTTTGACTCCTTACGTCATCCGAGCAAACGAGAAACACGTGCAACCCGCACAAGCGTACGCAGTCGGCCAATATGAGAAGCACTTAATGCCAGTGCTCTCCCAGGCGAAACGGAATGTTCTATCGCAATACACCAATATTCTAGAACCGCATGTGAAGAATGCCGAGGCCAAGGGTCTGGTGTTCTACAACGCTTACTTGGCAGATCTCGTCGCCACGGGCCAAGAATTATATGACGCCTATTCCCCAATAATTATAGAGTATTTTCAGCAGGCATATGACTATGTCTTAGCTCTAGTATATCCTTACTATCTTGCATCGCTCCCATATATCGAAAAGGCCTGGACGGAGGGAATCGCAACCGCTGGATGGGCTGGAGTGGAAGGCAAGGGCTGGGTTGCTAGGAGATGGGGTATGCACGTTGAACCTCAACTTTGGAGAATCCAAGAGAGACTTGGCTTGAAGAGTTTGAAGTAAGGACATGACCTCCGATATAAATTTAAAGGTATTGTTCGACATAATGACTTATTTTTTAGGCACGCAACTCGAGTGAAAGAAGCCGGCCCAACGCCGCCTCATCGTGGCAGTCCCAATGCATCATCCTCCGATACTACTCCGGACGAAAATATCGAAGAAGAATATGACGAAGCGGACGAAGGAACCACCGCCGAAGCCAATCGAGATGGAGAACCTGAAGCCGAAAGCCCTAAGAATAAAAAGTCTTCTGCCGAACAGATTGCAGAGGCTAGAGCCCTAGTGGAGGCTGACTTGGCCTCTTGGACTGCCAAATTTGAGGAAGGTGGTGTTAAGGCTTCAGCGGAGGTTATCAGCAACTTGGACGAGCTTTGTGATAAGGCTATGGAGGACCAAAGCCCGAAGACCATCAAATTACTCGAGGATCTTGATGCTCGTATTTCCAAGGAATTCAAAGATTTTGAGGGTGAACTTTTAAATTTGCTTGACAGCTCTGCTGAACACAAGTCTATTATGACTAAATATGATAGCTTAGTGGGAAGGCATCTCAGCAATTTGAAGGCCAAGCATGACCAAATTGTCGAGCAAACTCAGAGTTTCTTGATGGATACCTATCAGAATACCGCGAAAATTGTGGATGCTGCACTTGCGGATATGGATATCTTGCACGATACGGGGATGCAAGAGTTGGGTATGAAGTGGGCTTGGATGGATGGTGTCACCTACAAAGACTGGGCCAAATACCACGAACTCAAGCAAACATTTGGATCACATAAGACCAAGGTCATCAGATCTGGTCAAAGCCACAAAGGACTCCGAGAGGTTACCGACTATGTCAAAACTGTCGATGAAGCGGCAGCTGATACTCTGAAAGTCGCAGAGGAGGAGTTTGAGAAATTGGAGAAGCTGGGAAGGAAGAGGCTTAAAGATGCTGAAGCGGCAAGACGTGCCGGAAAAGACAAGCATGGGCAAGATGCCAAAGACAACCAGCAGTCTAAATCACCCAATGCCAAAGAGGTACCCGAACCTAAAGAGGAAAAAGAACAGTCCACAGAAAGCAAAATGGACGAATCTAATCATACCCCAGACCAAGGACAGAAGAAGTCCCAGCCCGAACAGGAACCCGAGCCCGAACCCGAACTTGCAGAAACCCGTCCAGAGGGCGCCAGTGAACATAAACAGCAACCCACCCACAAAGAACAGCCCAAATCAGAATCACAATCAGAAACCAAAGATGAAAGCACCACCGCAGCAATCGAGGAACGGTCAGAACCCGAATTACCAGCAGAGAAAACCGAAACCGAGGCCGACCAACGAGAAACCGGCCGAGAATCAGAACCAAAACCAGAACTCGAGACCGAAGAGCCCGAGCTCCCAACCTCAGGATGGACAGAAACCGAACCGAAACTCACAGAGAATTCCGATACAAAAGCCAGTCAGGGATACGAACCCGAACTTGAACTCACCGAACAGGAGTCAACGCCCCCCCTCAAATCAGAGCCAAATCCCGAAAAAGCCGAATCCGAGACCGATACCTCCGCAGAAAGCACAGTTGAACAATCCTCGCTGAGTGCAGAAAAGTTATCAAAGGAGGAAAAATTGAGCTTCAAGGGTGAAAATCCCGTAGAAGAGTCAGCTCAAAAGATTGACCTCCAAGAGGAGGAGCTTATCCGGAAGGATGAATTATAACGAACGACAGTTGTATCTTACAAAAACACAATACTCGACTACCCAAAACTATCTTCCCGACATTTCGCAAGTTTGGTGTTCAAAATCTTATTTATGGCTTCTCGAACACATATATCCGCCATTTTCTTTATTGATGTATCTAGCGGCTGGTTCTCTATTACCCTGAGTATTCTTGAAATGTGAATATCTATTTAGCATGTGTTCTTTTTTTTTTTTTTTTTTTCCTTGTTTTCTTTGTTGCGATATGTGGTTTTCCCTTTAAGGCATACCTTGGTTATTCTGCTTCCTTCTATGTTTTTCTAGTTCCGCTTGAGACTGCTGCATCCTGTCCAATTGTTCCTGGGCACAGAAGTGCCATCTGCCCTGTAGATGATATAAGACTCTAGGTTTCACTAGAACGGTGGATTTTGCTGGACCGAAAACGTTCATGTAAATTTATAAATAAGTAATCTTACCACAACATTGCAACCTTCACCTATTGTCGACTTTGAGTTTCTTGTGAATGTATGTGATGTGAGAACACTAATATCGGCCCGTCGGCACATGCATACACCCAAGCTGGCATCGGATGGCATCGGCGAAGGCAAATAAATGCTCAACCAAAAAAAAAAAAAAAAAACTTAAGGGTGGTGCGATAATAATAAACAAAAGCAGATAACGGCGCCGACAAGGGGCTCACTCGCTAGTGACAGGCTCACCTGAGCTGAGTCAAACGAGTCGAAAATTTTATACCATTTTGCGCAATCTTCTTTCTTTCTGTTCACATCTTTTTTTTTTTTTCGTTTAGAAATTTAAATCTTTCTCACTTTCGCCCTGGCATCTTTTGTTAAAGAAATTTTAATATCCCCGCAAAATACCCCCCCGCTCCATTGTTTGTAAGCAAAAGGTCAGTAACGCAGTTTAGATTGCCAAGCATATATAGCGAATTGAGCCTTTCTCGTATGCAAGCTTCGAGCTTCAGGAGGAAGATAACGACCATTGGTTCGGGATAGCACGTCCCAACGCAGGGAAAAATACCCCAGCTCCAACACATCTCCCCAAAACTACTTAAGTACTTGAGTACATATTTTCAGTATCATACGCTTGAGAGCCCCTCTGCGACGTGTCTGCTTGTACCTCATTTCATTCCCTCGTCAGCTCGTAGCTTTTGCGTATTTCCCCCCCTACGGTGTTTCGGGGTAACCTTTTCTTTACTACGTTCAAATACCAGTCATATAAAATGGTAAACGCGGATGTCAATATTACCGTAGGAGTTTTAGGTAAGTCCTCTAGCAGACAGCACTTATCATTGATAGAATATGCTAATGTAATATTCTCCCTGATAAATTTAAAGCTCTCCAAGGAGCTTTCAGCGAACACCTACAACTTCTGAAAAAAGCATCCTCAGCACTTCCATCTCATATCACATTCAGATTTTTAGAAATCAGAACCGCAGAGGCACTTTCAACTTGTGATGCATTGATCATTCCTGGTGAGTTCTCAATTTTCTTTTAAAGACATGCGCTCCATAGACTAATTCATTATATATAGGCGGCGAGAGTACTACCATGAGTCTTGTCGCTGAGAGATCAAAACTATTAGAGCCATTAAGAGAGTTTGTCAAGTATGGCTACACCCGGTTTATAACGTCCTTTTGGAATTATGTACTAACGTGTTTGAACAGGGTCTATAGGAAACCTGTTTGGGGCACATGTGCAGGGATGATACTTCTTGCGGAAGAAGCCAATAGGACGAAGAAGGGTGGCCAAGAGTTAATTGGTGGACTAGACGTGCGTGTTAAGAGAAACCACTTTGGGAGTCAGGTATGTTTAGCTCTACTTCCACTCGGGTTTTAAGCAATAGAGATTACATCTAACACTGGGATTGTTGGATCAAGACCGAATCTTTCAGCACGCCCCTCTCTCTTCCATTCCTCAAAGATTCGACACCTTTCTACGGCTACTTTATTCGCGCTCCGATAGTTGAGCACATTTTACCACCCACAACCCTAGCCTCTTCTTTGGAGAACAATACGACGGAAACGGTAACAGCACCTTCAAAGAAACCTATAAACGCTGTTGCAGCCTCTTTTACTTCGCCCGATGAAGTCAAGATCCTGGGAAGACTTCCACCGTCAAAACTCACAACAACCCCAGAGGATGAAAGGCTGGGGATAAACCCGGCAGAAGGGAGGATTGTGGCAGTAGAACAAGGTAACTGCTTTGGAACGAGCTTTCACCCAGAGCTGGGGAGCGATATTCGAATCCACAAGTGGTGGCTAGAGAAGGTGGTAGATCAGGTTGAGACGAAGAGGCGGTTGGAGGCTGAATGCTAATGCACCTGGTTTTCCCTCTTCGGCTAAAATTGGGCGGCTTTTGGGTTCTAAAGAAGTAGATGTAATGATCATGATGTTTTGAATATTTGTGTACTAGCCTTTGTATTTGCAGCAATATCCTTTTCGTCGTTTCATTCCAGCCCTGCTTATTGCGGTAGATCGTTGTTAACTGCTCGTATATATCTGCTCTCGAAGGATGTGTTGTTGCTTCCAAGATCTTGGCTTCAGCAACCTTTCAACATCTCGATTCTGGATTGCTTCAATCGATACCTTATCCTTTTTAATTTCTCTGCTCTACTATCTTCTCGGGCCAGATTATTAATTCCAGCTTCGCAGGAGAATCCCTTAAGCTTCTACGCCATCCTTGTTCATAAACCGCTGAAACAACATAGCTTTGGAGCTTTAGATACTACTTTTTGGGAATGACGTTCGACTTTACCCTGCCGACTACCTCCCCAGCATCCTTCGCTGCATCATTCTCAAGCTCCTCCGCCCCATCTCTCCCATCTGCGGCTTCCACCCGCCGTGCTGTGTATCGAGACTCACTCAAACGCCACAAAAGGCTCTCCCCGAGCGAACAAACAAATGCCATATCCTCTCTGCAAACGACAATTGATGAATACCTCCCCTACCTCCACACCCTAGACGCCTACAAAACCTCGCAAGACGTAATCCAAAGTTCGGAGTTTGAAACGGAATGGCGAGCGACATTGTCCCGCAGAAGCGGGCCTGCGGAGGCACCACGTATCCGGCGTAAGGGTCTCGAATATGAGATATGTTTCGCCACGGCTACGTTGGCATATACCCACGCGTTACGCGCGAGGTCATTCATCGAGGCAGCTTTACAGTTCCCCCCCTCTGATAGCAGCAGCACCAGTTCTTCGGAACACTTGATAAACCAAGCTACGCAACATATGACAACCGCTGCATCGATATTCTTATTCTTACAGAACCGAGCAGCCACGGCTGAGCGTTCGACTCAGCAGATGCCGCCTGATGTCACTACATCAATATATAATGCATTGTGGTCACTATCACTGGCTTCGGCAACGCTACTGGCTGGTTTAAAACAGGATCCGTACCCGTCGATAATTGCGATACAGAATGATAAGAATTCTAAAGAGTGGATGTACAAGGCGCCGACGGTTCCGAACAGCGTCAAGTCAAAGTTACTGGCACGGTTGTGCATGTACTCTGCCGATATGGCGAGTAAAGCGGCTGCTGGGGTTGCTTCTACACCTGGTTCTAGCCCGGGGTTGCAATCTTATTGTGAGGATTTAGTCAAGACGGCCAAAGCTAAGGCGTGCCGGTTTTTAGGTGTAGACGCAGAAGTTTCGGGCAAGTTGGGAGAAGCCATTGGCTGGCTTTTAGCCGGTAAAGAGATACTGGGAATGGTATCAGCTGGTGATGAAGATAAGGGAAAGTTCAGCAGAGGCCTCGATAAACTGAAGAAAGCTAGGGAAGAAAGAAAGATTGAAAAGTCGCTTCCGGAAGGGTTGATTGCGCATGATGCTGGAAGGATGGAGGAAGCAATGGTATTAAATGAATTAGAAAAGAAGTGGAGGAGGATCAACGACTCGGTAAGTTTAACTGAATATCCGGGAGTAAGATAGCAATATTGATGAACAAGATAGGTGAATTTCGAAAATATACCGCCTACATCTTCTCTCATATCTATGTTGCCTAGGGGGCGCCCGATATTCGCAGAGAACCAGGTATGGACGCCGCCAAAGTTAAGTTCCTCAGAGCTTGTGCAGCTGCAGAACCAAGCGCCTAATGATGGGGAGACGGATTGGCTACGCGCGGACGATAGCGACGATGATATAGCGCCTGTTGCGGAGAGCAGTGTTCCGGGAGGTTTCCCAAGATCGCAAAGTACTGGATACTATTGAGTACGATCACTCTTCTGAAATACACGTATTTTGCATATACTATTGAACCGCCTTTTTTTCTTGTGCCGCCGGCATGTTATGTCGATATTTTGGCCGCTGGGCGCACGTATAACGTATAATATATGTCTTAGCCATTGCCTAATCCACTATATATGACCTTAAGGCAGCTGTACCCTTCTAAGCAGCCAAGATAAAGTCCTCGTCACCCATAGAGCATCATCTAATCTTCGAGCGAAATTACTTTTCATTAAATCGGCTCTACATTTCTCGCCCAGCTCGCCAATGTTGAGCAACTTTGCTCTTGGTCGGATCTACCGCTCATCGCCTGCTCGATTCAGCAGGTCGCATACCCCAGAAACTACACCTCAATTGGCACAAAAGCATGGGCCTCAATACAGAAGAGCGGGAGAAAGAATCCCCGCCAAAATAACGTCGTGGGAACCATGCACGGCCACCTAAATGAGGAGTTTGATCGAGTATCGTGACTCTCTGTGATCCCGGCGATATGGGTTTCACAACTCCGCCTTCTGCTCTGAAAACCTTCCTTACTCGATTATACATTTAATCAGAGGAAAGGTAACATCCAATCATCTAGGAATATAGCTGTGGAATGTGGTTGTAATATAAAGCTAGCTCAAGATTCCCATGGAAATTCAACTCTATATCGCAGCTTTGTCTGTAGTCGTCCGAGTCTACGAAGGTTTCCAGTCATCCTCCCCAGAAGTTCCGTCTATCCCTCCTCTGGTCCAAAAATGAGGATCTCTGTCGTTCTTGCGCTATCATTGTTTGGGATTGCTTCCCAAGCGATTGAACCTCCCCGCAAACCTCAACAGCCTCAAGGAGGCGGCTCGAAGCTACTCACATACAACGACACCATTGGCGGTGCCGCTGCTCTTTATGCCGAGTATACAAGCATAAATTGGATCGCTGGAGGTGAAGATGGAACCGGTCTCACATCTTCGGGCAATGGAGATATCGTCTTGGAGAATCTGGTTACAGGCAAAAGCCAGGTCTTGGTACCTGCGAAAAAGATACCTAGCGAGTATGTCGATTATTCAATCCGAGCGGACTTGAAGAAAGTCATGTTTGCAGTTAATTATACAAAGCAATATCGGTCGTCATATCTTGCAAATTATATTGTCCTCGATATTGCCAGCGGTAAAACTACGCCAATAGTCGCGGATCAAGCTGCAGACATCCAGTACGCTGGATTTGCACCTACCGGTGATGCTATAGCTTTTGTTCGAGGTAACAATCTTTTCATAAACGTCGACGGCAAAGTTACCCAGATCACAAAAGATGGTGGACCAGATATCTTCAACGCTGTCCCGGACTGGGTTTACGAAGAAGAAATTTTGAGCGATCGAAAAGCTCTATGGTGGTCTCCGGACGGAAAATATCTTGCCTTTCTCAGTTTTGATGATACGAAAGTTGAAACTTACCGCGTTCCGTATTACATGGACGGCCAGAAGGTTGCGCCCTCGTACCCTCACGAACTCAAACTTAGATATCCCAAAGTCGGATCTCCGAATCCAATTGTCAGTTTTCATCTTTTGGAAATCAACGGATTCGCGACGAGGAATATTCCAATAACGGCATTCGCTCCGGAAGACCTTATCATTGGTGAAATAGCTTGGTTGACCGATGCTCATTCAAAGGTGGTCGTCAGAGCGTATAATCGGGTTCAAGACAAGGAAAAGCTGGTTCTAGTAAATGTTGATGACGGAAAGACAAAGGTGATTCGTGAAAGAAACGGTTCGGATGGCTGGTTGGATAACAATATGGCTATCACGTACATTGGTGGGATTAACGGACGACGAAGCGTACGAGCTACTACCATCAGCCAAGAATACTACGTCGACATGTCTGACGAATCCGGTTGGAATCATCTCTATCTTCATCCTGTAGAAGGAGGAAACCCTGTTGCTCTTACAAAGGGTGAATGGGAGGTTACATCCATTCTCAAGGTTGATACCGTTAGACAGCTCATATACTTCCAATCCACCAAGCACCATAGTACTTCCCGCCACGTCTACAGTGTATCCTATATTACCAACAAAGTAAAGACACTAGTGGATGACTCTGTCGCAGCAACTTACGATGCCTCATTCTCATCCGCTGGTGGCTACTACATCCTCACCTATCGTGGCCCAGATGTTCCCTACCAAGAACTATACGCCACAAACTCCACCAAGCCGATCCGAACGCTACAAAATAACGCCAAACTGTACCAGAAAATCGCGGAATATAAACTTCCAAAAATCACCTACCTCGAGCTGAAGCACCCGGACGGGTATACCCTCAACGTCAAGCAAATCCTACCCCCAAACATCGATCCAGGAAAGAAATATCCGGTATTGTTCACACCATACGGAGGGCCAGGCGCCCAACAAGTCTCGCAGAAGTTTGAAAGTCATTCTTGGAACTCGTATATCGCATCCGATCCGGAGCTTGAGTTCATCGTCTGGGTTGTTGACGGGCGAGGTACCGGTTACCGTGGTCGTAAATTCCGTTCCGTAGTCGCATCGCACCTGGGACGGTACGAGGCACAGGACCAAATCTGGGCCGCTCGGCAATTGATCAATATGCACTCATTTGTGGATAAAGACAAGATTGGCATTTGGGGTTGGAGTTATGGCGGATTCCTGTCTGCGAAGGTTTTGGAGGCTGCTAGCGGGGTGTTCAACTATGGGTTTATGATTGCGCCGGTTTCTGATTTTAGATTTTACGATTCGATGTATACCGAAAGATACATGAAGAGTAAGTTTAATCCCTATCCTTCCCATCTTTTCCTATTCCAAAATACTAGAGATGAGATGGGTTTAAAGTTTATCCGCTTACAAATGGATCTGGTGCATATATATAGCATATCAGCAAAACCCGGCAGGATACAATGAAACCGCAGTTCGCAAACCCGACGGATTCAAGAAAGTGAAGGGTAAATTTTCCATCCTCCACGGTACTGGCGACGATAATGTGCACTATCAAAATACCGCCGCATTGGTCGATTTATTAGTCGGAGCGGGTGTCAGTCCTCGAAACATGAATATGTTTGCATTCACGGATAGCGATCACGGTATCAGATATGATAATGCGTCTGCGTACCTGTACAAGTATATGACAGAAAAGTTGTTTGAGGAGAAGAAAAGAGTCGTGGGAGTCGAAGGGATCATACACCAATGGAGTAAGAAGGGCGTTGATGTTGGTAGGGGAATTGATGGGAGCCTCGCAGTTAAGGTTATGCGATTATATGATTATTTTGTATGCTAATGAGCTTGCTCTATACCCAAGGCACGAGCCACATCATTGTATATAGGAGGTGTTATGTGTCGTAGAACAGTGTAAGCTTTTTGTTTTATAATCGTACAAATACAGGCTTTTTTTTAGTAAACAATAGGACTCGAATAATCTAAATATCTGCTACCCATAGTAGTCACGCTTCGTTTCGTCGTAAGAAGGCTGCTACCTCAACATAGATCTTACTGCACCTGATATATACCCCCAACATCCCATCTACTCCCCGTGGCAGCTCGACTGACGTATTTCGTAAATCTCATGATTCCGGTGTCGCGATAAATGATATTCATAGAATTCCAGCTGGCGGGAAGGTGCAGCATCAGTCCGTCATCCCCACTGTTCGCAGCCGTGCTCACAATAGCTGGATCGTAGGAATCGTCAAGTTCCTGAGACGTCGAAGTTTTCTTATTCTTCGGATCGTCAATGCGAGGATGCTTCGTTTTGCCGTCTCCCGTTGACATGTACACTTCATAGCCTCCCCAATTGTCCAGAATCTGGTCCTCCATGTCTTCATCTTCATCATCCCCTTCATCGTCCTCTTCATTCTCCTCTTCATCTTCGTCCGCAACGATTATTATTTCTTCCTCGTCGCCATCATCTCCGTTCTCCTCATCATCTCCTTCTTCTTCGTCCTCATCCCCATCTTCCTCTTCCTCCTCCGCCGCATCTTCGGATTCGAGTGGAACATCCCATCCGCCTGTTGTTGGTGTAAGACTCAACACAACCTCTAATCGAGGAGTTTCGTCGTCTTGGCCTAACCCAAGTGTGTAATCCAAACCAGGCCTAAACCTCCTCGCGATTATGTCTCGGTTGATCGCCAGCTTGCCGGTGATTTTTGCGAGAAGATTCCTAAAAGCAGGGGAGGGGAGGAGAACATGAGAAAGCTCATCGAGCGGAGACTGGCCTTTACTGGCCTTCGCGCTAAATTTCTTCTCGTCTGGTTGG
Source organism: Arthrobotrys entomopaga (assembly GCA_012184315.1). Taxonomy (NCBI): domain Eukaryota; kingdom Fungi; phylum Ascomycota; class Orbiliomycetes; order Orbiliales; family Orbiliaceae; genus Arthrobotrys; species Arthrobotrys entomopaga. The sequence goes on from LDDX01000193.1 coordinate 218,970, forward strand.
ATGTAGAGAAACCTTTGCTTATAAGAAGGGCCGGAGACTTTCCACGATGGGGTATCTTTGGGGATTGCGGCACCGTCATATTCCAGCTCTGTCGCATCCAACTTTTCGATATATTTTTTTAGCTTATCGGCGAATTTAGAATCTAGCAGCTTCAACAGCTGCACGTTCTTAGTCTCTGAAAACCGATCCGCAACACTGGTAAGGGACTTTTCTTCCAGATATGTTGGATTGATGAATTTCTTGAGAAATTTGATATCTTCATCCGAGAGCGTCGTATCCTTAGTGTTTTTAGGATAATCCGATCTCGCAGCCTTTGGAGAATCGTGGGTCTCCAAATTTTTCTCCAAGATTTTCATGCTACTCTTTTCGGCGAGCTCTTTTTCTCTGCCCTCCACATACCCGTCTTCGTGTTTCTCGGGTATGTGAAACCATCCACTGACCGCCATCCTCGCCTTTCCATCCACGAAAACTTCCTCGACGTCGTGAAAGCTCTTTCCGGGTTGAACCACAAAGCAAGCTAGCTGATTGGCAGCCGGTGAGATGACAAGACTCCAATCAGGCGTTGGAATCAAGCTCTCCTTCCCTTCTTCATCCTTAACCGGCTTTGTGGGATAAAGCCGCAATCCACCACCCCATTCAGGTTGCCACGGGTCATCAGGGTCGGTGAGATATAAAATATAACTGACACACCTGGTCCCGATCACATCATCATGGCAGAGAAGATGGCATCCCTTAGTATAGACGTTGATGGCCATGTCCACTTTTGAACCACTCAACTTGCCGCAGTTGGTGATCTTTTCGATGTAATCTCTGAATACGGGGGAATATAGGGCATCGCGGAGCTGTGATAGGGATGGAAGGAGGGATCTTTCGGCTTCCGTAAGACCCGAGATGTTGACGAGGTCGCCGGACTGGTAGATGGTGTAGATGTCGGTGTGTTTGGGCGTGAAGTGAATGTTCTCCATGATCTCCTCGCGGACGGAGCGTAGAAGGGAGTTGGAAACTACATTGTTGATCACACAATGCTGGTAACTAGAAGTTGACGCTATGATTAGAATTTTGTGCAGTGGAGTGACTTTAACTTCTAAAGAAGCAGTGACAACTTACGGGCCCGAGTTCTCATGAAATTCTTTTAAAGAATCGACATTGGCATCCGAGAAGAGGTCCTTGCGAAAGGATTTCTTGATTAAAGCAGAATCTTGTCCTTGGATCATGGCAGTTTTCTTGCCCTTCTTGTCGGCTTTCTTGGTCGCAGGCTGAGTACCACTACTCGCTTTCGCCGACCCATTGGAGGTTCCGTTCTGAGCAGATTTGACCCGTTTTGCTGGCGATCGGCCATTGGTTTCCGGGGCCTCGTCGGCGACCCGCTTGGCCGACGATTTACTGCGCGTGGACGGCATCTTGTGTCTCTGTTTGGTGAGAGAAGTAAAGTCTGGAGAGAAATCGAAGGATGGGTAAATTGAAGATTTTTGAAGGTCCAAGAAAAAGTTGCGCTTATCGATAACACGTGCATGGCGCCACTCTGACACGAGCCGACCAACACCAGCACCAACCACGAGAACCAGAACCTGGCCATTCGGAACGAGAAATTCGATTGCTGCATACGGTGGCCGTATACGGCAGCTGGGCATATATTTACCGCAACGACTTTTTTTTTTTTTTTTTGACCAGGAGGCCGGTACTTTGTGATATTTTGTTCTAGATAGCTCTCAATTATTGCGTTGACAGCGTCAAGGTGAATATAAGATGTCAAGTTCCTGGTGTTTAGAATCCGAATTGCAGCGCATGCAAAGTAACGTTAACGTTTAGAATATCCCTTGTTTAAAGTTCCGAAATGAAGAGGCCTTATATCACATGATATGTGTTTTCTATCGCAGATATCTAAACATGGTGTCAGCGTACCAATGCAATGGGAAATATCGCTTCTATTATTCGACATATTACAATAATATTCTCCCCATACCTTTCCGTGTTTTTGACGAGCTCTTGATTTCACACGCTTAATTAAAGTCTCAAGACGAAGGCTCAATAGCAAAGCCATTGCAGGTTGCATTGGTCCTCGACTAGCCCGGTCTTGCCACCACCAGCCGAAACCTGCATATGCAAGACCCGTCCCACGGTTGAAAGCTATTAAGCCAGTGCCCCAACTTTGCTCGCAAAGCCCATCGTGTCGATATCCATCGGCACGATATCGGTGTGCGTGTGTGAGTCAACAAGTATGATAAAGGTGCCTACAGATAACCTCCCTTGCATGCTTAATGCCGTCTCCTTCTTTTTATTCTATCTCAAAACTAAGGGTTTTTGACAGAGCTCAATTCGGGCGCGTCTGCCTTCAATTCGTGATATCAGACCTTCAGTTCTTCCCGCCAGACCTCAAAACTCAACACGATCAACACTAATTCTTCTTACCTGCCGGCGGAATATTTCGAGCGACGAAATGACGGGCAAAAAGAGAAAGATTAAGGACATCTCAAATGGAAAGACAGCCTTGATACCCGCAGCTTACGATTTCCGAAGTAAGATATTTCCACCGTTTATAAATCCTCTATAAACAAAATTTAGAAAAACCATTGCACATTGCATATATCCGAGTCATGCATGCATGAGAAACTTGTACTTATCATAGATGTCATATGAATGACTTACAGGCGACACTGTAACGACCCCGACCCCTTCCATGATCCAATCAATCATTTCAATTCAAACTCACGGCGACGATGTCTTCTCCGAAGACACCACAACCAACAATCTCGAATCCTTCATCATGGAATTAACCGGCAAGCCCGCCTCCTGCTTTGTCATGTCTGGTACTATGGGCAACCAACTCTCCGTCAGATCGCATCTACTCCAACCGCCCCATTCTATTCTACTAGACTCAAAATCCCACATAAACAATTACGAAGCCGGTGGCGCGGCAGTCTTGTCACAAGCTCAAATCATTCCTGTAAACTCTGCGAACGGTAAATATCTTACCGTGGAGGAAGTCCAGGCGAATATTGTAGATAGCGATGACATCCATTACGCCCCCACGAAGCTCATTTGTCTCGAGAATTCCCTCAACGGTGTCATCATGCCGGTAGAAGAGATGAAGAAGATATCGGCATTTGCAAAGGAAAAGGGCATAAAAATTCACCTTGATGGTGCGAGGTTGTGGAATGTTGTCGCAGCCGGCGGTGGGGATCTCAAGGAGATTGTCTCGTTGTTTGATTCTGTGAGTTTGTGCTTTTCAAAGGGATTGGGTGCGCCAATGGGGAGTATTGTTATCGGTGACGCGGAGTTTATGAAGAGGGTGAGGCACTTTAGAAAGATGGTGGGGGGAGCGACGAGACAAATCGGAATCGCAACGGGGCCTGCAAGGACTGCTGTTGAAGAAGTCTTTCTAGGAGGTCGATTGGCTCGCACGCATGAACTAGCAAAGAGGCTAGAGGCTTCGTGGGCAAAAAATGGTGGTACGCTAAGGTTCCCATGTGACACAAATATGGTATGGTTAGATCTTGGATCCGTGGGAGGTGACGAGACAGATATCCCCAAGGAAGCTAAGAAAGCTGGGTTGAAATGGGATTGGGAACGAATTGTGATCCACCATCGTGAGTACTGATTTATACCAAAGTTAAAATGGGAATAGAATATCCTAACAATGATGTGATAGAAATCTCGGACGACGCTATCGAGAAGATGGAAGAAGTTTTCGCAAAACTTGTTGAGAATGGAAAGGCGCGGGGCGGCGCCAAAGCCCAGAAAAAAAGAGGTCCGAGTAGATATGCAAGAAGAGAGCCGGACGAAGATTAAATCTTTAAATATGTACTTAAATCATAATGTAAATTATCATCAAGTTTATGGTTCTTCCATTCGCCAGTTTAAATGAAACGCCACCGAAAAAATATTATAGATACAATCGCCTAGATATCTGGCGTAAAACCTTCTTTGCAGCATATACACAAATCGACGCTTTCCAAAGACTGATGAAAGTATCCGTAAAAGTTATATTGATTAACGCGAGTCGCAACGTCCTTCGCTGGTCTACACACCAAATACTGTAGTAGGTGGACAGCAGCGCTCGGAGAAGCCCTCCATATTCGAGACTTCAATCGCAATTGGGTCGCCGAGATTCATCGTTCTTCTACTGTTCCTTCGGTGGGAAGGTTGTCTGTTCGAATCTATACCCTCTGATCTTCGCATAAGGCAGTAGCTCCATGTATCGTTCTAAATAGAATCACCCGAATGCACCCAAGTTAGCTATCATTCTCTAGATTTTTCTAGCTAGAATCTGTCTACCACTCTGCCACTCCACCACCTCCAAGCTCAACCGCCGAGAAAGAACCCATACCTCGTAGAACACCACACATCTCTAAATGATTATTCCCGTGTTTGCGATAACATTTTGCGAGTTCGTCTCGGACGAGTCGGCCCATCATGAGCTTGACCCACTGCTCACGGATGATAGCGTCCTGCGCGTCTTTGAGAGCCTTGTTATCATCGTAGTCGACCCCTTCGAATGTAGGCGGTACGGTAGGCTTTTTGGCCAGAAAGGCAGCGGATTCCGGGGTCGACATTGTGGACGAATTGAGGTTGGAGGAGGAGGAGGAGGAGTCGGCGGGTGTGGGTTGTGAATGTTGACGTCGGAGGTTGAGTTGGAGCGCTTTCCAATTGGGTTGAATTTGATTGGGCGCTGTGGGCTGCTGTGTGGCTGGTGAGGCGGTGGCTTCACCCGCAACACTAAAATGCTGCTACGGGTCCCCCCACCGCACGCGAACTGTCTGCAGTGCAGTGTCGATGCTTCAAAACCTTCTCATATGAATCAAATTTAAACGGAGTTTGGAGATTTAATTGAAAATCATCTTGGTTTATATCGCTATGGAATAGGCATTGGAATTTTAAAAATAATCTTCGTATATGACATTTCCTATGTCACAATATCCACGTAAACCCAGCTTGCAATGGTATGACGGTGTCGCTAGATCTATCTGGTCTTCGAAGTATGAGTTGAGATTCTAGTATCCGGATCCAAACTTACGCTTAAACAAGTTCAAACTTCAATTTGCATATTGTACAATTGTACAAAACCCGTGACCTTGTGTTTAATCCTGGAGTTCTTTTGTTCGAAAACTCACAATTATCAACAATAATGTATTGACCCCGCTGCGCTGCCGACTTCGGCACGAGAACGGTTCAAGGCAGCGGTGTACTAGTGTCAAAACCTAATGCATTCATATCAGCCACTAGCACTATAGTATCATCCATGGCCAAAGCTTGCAGGCCCTAGACAATGTACGCGATATATATAATGCATAACATTTATCTTCAGGTGGTCAGGTAAGTTCCCTGCTTATCGACTTTTGCACCCGTCGTCGTCGGGAAATATACGCAAGCAATCTCCGAGGAGATAGAACTATCGAGGAACACACTCAGTCACATTGTGGGGTGTTCTATCTATCCAGATTGGTTCGGTTTTATCGGTTGGGCATGTTGCTGCCGTCGCCTTAAGTTGCAACAACCAACACCTATGGATGTCAGAAACAGCCAGAGCGGGACAAAAACAAAATAAATAAAATAGATTGAAAATCGAAGCTTATTTCCACGAGCTCCAACTTGAAACTTTTGTAATGGAAAAGCTTAATCATTTGTCAACAGGGATGAAGCATACTCGCAGATATCAATGTGGGGGAGGTCGGTAATTTTGAATATTTTCTTGCCGTTAGCTACGTTAGGCTCCTTCCGAAAGGAGCCCTTGTCTGCACCAATCGCTTGGCGTGGACAACGGCACACTTGGTTGACGGAGACGGTCGATGGCGGGTGAGCCCGTCCACTGCGAAACTAGAGTTTTTCTTAGTATCTAAGCTAAGATGGTATATTTTTTCCTACCGAAAACACACAATTGCGCAGAGCGGTATCATTGAAAAAAATCCAAAATACGGAAGGCCGGCATATGCCTGCAGCTGTTATACGAACTGGCACCAGATCTGACCAGAGACTATATATATTAGTGTCAATCCCCCTCGAGTTTTCTATTTGCATTCGATTGGACGGGTTCCTTCCAAGCAATTCCTAAAGACTGTAAGGTATTCAACTATGGCTGTCAGAACATCTATCGTTTTCTTGGCTGCGTCCGTCCTTCCCGTTATGGGTGAGACGATTCTAGGGTTGACGGTCTTCAGTCGTCACGGAGATCGTAAGTTATCCCTCTGAGAATTAAAATCATGTTGCATACATGCATCATACTATATATTCCTTCCACGATAATGATGTGACATTGCATTCTTAATATCATATTTATTTGCATTTGCTTACACAATTTCTACTAAACTTTCAGGTACCTCTAAGCACTATGCTGGATATAGCTTGACAAATCTTGGGTTTCAACAGGTCTTCCAATCTGGCTCTTTCTACCGAGACACATATCTATCTGCGAACTCTTCGAAGCGTATTCTTGGTATCTCGGAAGACCAGTACGTTACTTCGCAAATCTGGGCAACCGCTCCAGACCAAAAGGTGCTTGCGAACACCGCCACCGCCTTCCTCCAAGGCCTCTACCCACCACTTGATGAGACCGATCCCCAGATCGCTACCAATACCATCAACAATGGCACCACATACACCAATCCATTGAATGGATATCAATACGTGCTCCTTCACGTCCCTGGAACCGACTCTCCGAACACCATTTGGATCAAAGGAGATGACGGTTGCCCTGCAGTGACAGCTGCAGAGGACAGCTTCCCGGACAGCACCCAGTTTATCGAACTGGAAGACAGTACCAAGGCCTTCTATCAACAATTCTGGCCTCAGCTCGAGGACGTCTACGATTTAAAGCAAACAGAGCTTAGCTATGCTAAAGCATACGACATTTTTGATCTGATCAATGTCGCTCAAATCCACAATAGCTCTGCCGCTGAACGTGTTTCTGCTGAACAGCTGTTCCAGCTTAGGACACTGGCTGATAGCCATGAGTTTGGAGCCAATTATAATAATTCTCAGCCTGCACGCTCGATCCATGCCCAGACACTGGCTGGTGCCTTTTTAAACCAGCTGAACCAAACTATCACCAGCAAAGGACAGTTGAAGTTCTCTCTCTTCGCTGGTAGTTACGACACCCTCCTCGCCTTCTTTGGTCTCACAAACCTAACCATGGCCGATCCAAACTTCTTCGGTCTGCCAGACTATGCCTCCACAATGGCCCTCGAAATCTTGACAGACAACGACGTTACCACTTTCCCAACTAACGTAGATGACCTCAAAGTTCGATTCCTCTTCCGTAACGGCTCCGATGTCGGTGCTCCATTGACTGCATTCCCTCTTTTCGGACAAAAGGAAACCACTCTCTCGTGGAACGACTTTGTTAACCAGCTTTCCCCCAAGGCCATCACCTCTGTTGAGACATGGTGCAACGTGTGTCAAAGCACCGAAGATTTCTGTGCCGCTTATAGCGCCTCCTCCGGAACCGCCAGTACCTCAAACCACAACGGCAGCGGCATGTCAAATGCTGTAGCTGGAGTTATCGGTGCTGTGGTTACCTTGGCAGTGGTCGCCATCGTCGGACTCGTATTATACTTGTTTGGAAGGAGACGGAGATCACCCAACACTTCTAGCGGCGCCAGCGTTGGCTCCTTTGAGAAAGGTAGTCTTAGCAGCGCTGGTGTCGCTCGCGCTTAAAGTATTTAGGAGAAGACTTTTTTTACCTAGTTAACATATTACTGTTGCTGATATTGTATTCCACCGGTTTATGGCATTTATTGTGGATGCAACTCATGAATCGATACGTTCAATAATTAATGAATCGCATATCAAGATATATTACAAATAACGCATTCCTAACAAAAACTATTATAAACCGTCAGGTTTATCCCCTTTGAAATCTCTTTCAGGATCATGATACCAGCCCGTGAATTGTCTGTTTGGTGGATTCCAACTAAGGAGGGGTACATCTTGAGCCCTAGTATTTGCCTCTTCGGAATCGAGATTTGCCAACGGGTCTAGGATAGGCGAGTCCAACGGATCTTCCTCATAAATCATATGCGGACTTGTTGGTCCTTCATCGTTCTCAACGGGCTCGACCCCTTCCTCCTGTATGACTGTGATGCCGTTGGGGTCCACATTATCTTGCTGGATGAGTGGCTTGATTTTCCTATAGACACGCTTCACAGGTGGAGTGGGACCTTGCTGAAGCCGCCCCGGTCTGTCCTGTAGTCTTTCGTAATTGGAATTTTTGAAATCCGCGTAGTTTTGACCCATGTTTTCGAATATACGTTTCCCGATAAGACCACTCACTTGGTTTGATGTGAGGGGATCCTCAAAATCTGGCAACGGTGGGACAGGACCTATGGGTCGATCGATGTAATTGCCAACTTCTCGAAGTCTATTCTGGAAATTGACGCCCTGTTGGTTTCTGTAGGCTGTGGAGAGCTCGGCCGGATCCAGGCCCATATTCATGAATGGATCCGAACCGGGAGCGCCACGGAACAGATCAGCGAAAAATGATGGTCCAAGTAGGACATCATCTATCGTTTCTGGCATACGTCCGAGGGGGTTGACACGGAGTCGCTGGAGGGCATCTTGCATTGCAGGACCGGTACCGGGGTACGCGTATGCCCTTTGATCGCCGGCTCTGTTCCTACCGGAGTTTCTCGCAAAGTAATCTAGCATTTCTTGAGGCAGTGGAGGTTCGCGATCCTTCCAGCTTTCAAACTCGTCCATTACCGTCTTGTCTTGCCTGACAGTCGGCATGTAGAATTTGCCCATCTTGGTAGGAATATCATCTCGCGTGAAAAACTGCGAGCCTTGTAACATATCACCGACCATCCCAGGAATCAACTCTAGTACCGGTTCTTCGTAACCAGGGAGCCTTCCACCATACCTCTCCCTTAGAATCGGCATGGAAGGATCTTTGATTTGAAATCTCGAATGAGAAGACTGATTTTCATCAGGCTCCACCACATCTTGACCAAATTTATCTGGTATCTCGGTTCGACTTCTGCTCGGTAGTGTGGGTGCATTGGCGTCTGGAAAGTTTATTGCCAGAAGCACGCCGAGACCCTCGGTAGCCGCCTGTCCTTCTGTCATTTCCCCTCTCGCAATACCGTATTGAACGATAGGACCACTTCCAGCGTTGGCTCCAATGAACGGCGCCTCGCGGATCGGATGGTCTGTATCTCCATCCAAGATAACATAGCCACCGATCTCCAACCCGCTAGGTTTGCGATAATCTTCAAACCGACGGCCGGTGGTAAGCTCATTACTGAGTATTGGCCTCCAGGAGAGGTAAGGTCCCACCATCGGATCGCCATCCGTGTCCTCTAGTCTATTAAAGTCAACCAGTTCCCACATTTTCGTACCTGGCTCACCGATCCATTTCACAAAAATTGAAGGTTCTCCGATGCACCCGGGTGAGATCCAGAAAGCTACGGCGGGTAACAATTCCGGGTCGAAGCCGTTCAGAACGGATACTGCCTCCACCAGGCCATTCGAACCAGCGGGAGGACGTAAGGATCTGCAAGATGGAACTCCGCCCTGGGTATATATTATTTTGTCGGCATTCGTAAGACCTGCTCTATCCAAAGGGCTTACTCCAACCCATTTGACATTAACGTGGTAAGCAAGTGTTCCCTGAACCAGAAGGAAACAGGCCCATAGTTGGCCAGCTTTTGAAAAACTCGATTTCATGATTTTAATGTGCTTCTGCTGGTGGTGCTATCGAGATAGCTCGGATGTATATCATTTCCTGCCGCTGAATGTGGTGATCATTTCAAGCATATTGCCACACGGAGGGGGGCACATGGCAGATGCACTTAACTCTCGCCCTAAAGGATTGAGAGGGATTGAGCTCTTCAGAGCGAGTCTTCGAGGTAGTTTTTCAATGGTACCGGTGGGATTACTACCGATTTTCAGATTTTGAGACCGAACCAAAGTCAACAAGCTTTTAGTATGTACAATTGAACCGAGCGATAGAATTTACAAATGTCATGCTACTAGCTCAATACCTGATCGATTCTGAGTGCCGCAGAAATTTAGTATTTCGACAGTCGACTGTGATCAAATTGTGAGCCTAAGCAACACAACAATGCATGTTGCATTTTTGGAAAGCAGTCTCATTTTGGCTATTTGGTGATGCCAAGGTACCTAGTCTAGATGATCTTTCTGTCTCGATATCATTTTATAGCTGTACTATAACTATAAACATCCGCGATATCCGCGATGCCGTTGATATAATGATAAATGCAGAATAACTGTCATCAATTCTCCGTTCACATGAAATTTCGCCGCCGATATCCCCCCCTCGCCGCAAGAGGCACGTGCGCTGCAGCCTTCCCTCAAGTTAATTGCATTTAGGTCTTACCGTTGCGCCATCGGTTCCAGGATACACATTTCTTTCGCGAGATTACACCTTATAATAGCTGCTTAGCTATAGCTTTTATTAGTCCCTCACTTGAAATTCAGCCTTTCGCTCCTTGCATTTTAATTTGGCAATTTCAAGATAGTTTTGAACTGTATGTACAATATATCGCGCGACTATCGGATGCAACTAGACTATCCTCGGCTTCCGTAATGTGATGCCCGATTAGCCAAAAGCTCCACCTTGAAGTTCTTTTCGCCATGTCTTTTTTTCTCGCTTTCTACACAATCGAACTTTGGCTCGGTATAATTGGGCTAATTAGGGTGAACGGCAATGCAAAAAAAAAAAAAGGCTTAAGACAGACGGCTGGTAGCGTACTTTTTTTTCATCATCTATCGCTTGTATATTGGAGCTTGTGTCCACTTCGCGAGCCGTCTTGTGGGCACTTCTACTCCCTTTCTGGCAGACTTCATTGTGGCTTCGTATTCCAGATTCTTGTTCGAGAGATACAGCTATATAGAAGAATAATAATATCCCGTATCAAGAGAGTTACTAATCTATAGGTCAGGAATTTCGGCTTGAGAGGTGCCCACAGCATAGCGAGAATGATATATATGTTAATATAAAATTATCGAGGGGATCCTTGACAGAGAACACTCGGCTTGGCAGGAACCAGATTGGTGGCCGCTTTTCGATCAATTGGACAGCTCCACATGTGCACTGCACTGCATGGATGCACCATGTGAAGAAATTGTCTGCTACGAAAGAGGGGTAACGAAGCCCTCCCCCTCGAAAATTATGTTTTGACTGTCGATATCGTTTTCAACCGTCTATGCGTGTGCAGCTGAGGCTGCTCTCATCCCCCCCTTACCTTACATGATTAATGATTTACATAGGGCAATGAGGGATAAATGTCAAAAAAAACACCCCGATGTTTTGATTCAAATTCGAAACGTTCCAGAAGGCAAGGAGAAGGTGGTACGACGACGACGTTGTCCTTGATGTTTGAATTCATGGTTCTAATGCAAGGAGAAACAAAAGGATAGCAATCATAGCGATATGATGCCATATCAATTGGATCCGTGCCATGTCAAGCTGGGGGGATGTGGATATTTTGCCGGTGAGAGAAAAGAATTACATGGATAGCATGTGTTGCCATTGCAGAAAATTTCTAAAAGCGTTAGCGTGGGCTTGTGAGGACGTTGCACCTTCCCCTATCAGGTTAAGGACAACATTCTCCCGATGAGCCGGTTTCAAATTTCATAGCCCTCGAGAAGACATGAGGAAAATCTCTTGAGCGGTGAATAGGATCTTCAACCGGAAAATCGTCCTAGCCTTTGGATGTATGTATGTATATGTAACTGAAATGAGAAGGACCCTGGGTAGAATTCGAATGGAAGGTCATGAAACTTCTGGAAGGAATATCCTGCATCAATATTTTTTTCCTTCGCAGGGAGACCACGATTCCTCTTCTCTGTTTGATATGATGATATCCATGGGAATTAATTCTTTCGACACGACATCTTCTGCTTGGCTGCAGAAATCTGATAGAAACGCAAGGGGACAGCTAAAAACTCTCGCCGTTGGATTGTAAACTTTTCCATGCCGAAATTAGGGCTTCTTCCTCGGTTGAAAAGGCTGTTTTTTTCTCAGAACAGGCGCAATATCAAGCGCAAGGGCGTTACTAGTCCAACCTTAGTGCGACCGCCAAAACGCCCTCACATGGAGCCTTTGAGAATGGTGAGGATTTCGATATACGCTTTAATTTGTGGCTTGCATTTTGCCTTCGAATTCAGCTTCTGTTTGCCGGTTGTCCCAGCACATGTTTTCGGTTCAGCCCGTCAAACCGCGTCCGAGTGGAAACGTTGGCAGACGCACGTGGCCGCGATTCCAGAGATTGCCCATTTGACATGCAGAGAGCATGAAATCAGAGGCTGAGACTCTTTTGCCTCCTCTTTTTGGTTCTCGGCAAGTTGGACGGGCTTGTGCTTTCGGCACAGGACCCCGGCACGAGGGCCCGCCGGCGGTATCCTGGGCGTTAGTGTCCCGGAGCGTGAGCCGTGTATTAACAGGAATAACCGCAACCAGGTCCCAAGCCAACAATGCACGATATTGCATATATTGGTGATCTCACTGCACTTGGTAGTTGCAAAACTCTAACCTTTCTACATTGACTAGAATACTTTCAATACCGCTCAAGAAAGACCTATTCTTTGAAAATAGTTTTCACCTTTAGTTATTCCCGTGCGCTCTATACTTTAAACGCGAAATAAATATATTTTTACCTATAGTATAATATTGAAAGCGCACAAACATTTTCCAAATTTATAAAATGTAATCAATCAGACGCGCCATCATACGCGCGGGTATATCAGTACCTATTAAGGGCTAATATCTCAAATGGGATTAAAGTTGGATCTAAGGATCATCGGTCGGGAATACCGTGATATCACGATCTTCTGTGTCACCTCGAAATATATTCGAATTAAACATCTCTCATTTTATCAATTTGAGCATTTAAGTGTGTAATTCATTATCGGTGTGGTTTAATATTATTACACTTGCATGGCTATTGATTAGTATATATATCTCTTATAAATTTTATAGGTTAAAAGGTTAGATATAGAATTCAATGCATGGACTAGGCCAAACAAAGCTCGAGATTTTGCATACATTGTCGATATTTTAAGGTACACCGCGCTGTCAGGTTTTGCTTGATGAGGACGTTACGTCCATTACTAGCACACGGAAAGATTATATTGCGCGCGCACGTTGCAATAGCGATTATACGCTAATTATAAAATAGCGAGCGTCTGAAGATCCCACGGGGAGATCGTAAACGCGAGCGTAAATCCAACACTTCAACACCCCATCCAGTTCCGAGTGTACTTCGTATATGAGATCCTATATATCGAATGTAACACTAACGTTGTGTATTGAGATAATATGTAGTCTTGGAGCGGATATTGAAGCTAGCGTTGGAAGAATAAGAGCGAATGATCAATGCAATGGTTCACGTATGTTTAACATGATCTTCAAAGACACATTGTGCTCGATCGAGTGCCCATATGCTTCTATGCATCTCGAGAAGGCTCGATTAGGTTCGAACGCTCTCACTACTTTACGATCTACATTGGTTATAGGGAAATAATATACAGGAGTAGAAATAGCATCACAGAGAAAAAAGGTTACCCGGGATCTGCTTGAAGAATGCTCCTGTCCATATGTTCTCAATATGTATTGCAGTTGATCATCACACATCGATCATGCAGCGCATTTTGAACCTTTTACGATACTTGACACGTACGTGCACGTTGGATTTGCACAATTCGGCGTGGATATAAAAATGTAGGAGCTCCCACACGCACACTATGCATTGTATTTATCACCTCGATTTCATTTCACAGAAATCACATCAACCACGTTGGATTCACAAGTTTTTTTTTTTTTGCAAAAAAGGTGCGTGCCGATAATTTCTCATTGTTCCATCACATAATCTCCCCTCTTCATGAGTGCCTGCCTATCTGTAATATCGAAATATATTTTGTATCCCTCATTTGTTTTTATTCATATCGAGTGATCCTGGATTGTGTTACATTTTTCGGATTCTGTCGAATTCTCTATACTTTTCCGGTAAATTAATAAAAGGCAGATCTGATAATGTATCCCATGTTCCAACAGGTACCCTCCCTTACCCTCCCCCTTCTCCCCCGGTTAGCTACATATACCAGAGACGTCTTCGAGAGCACAGGTTGTTTCGCATAATTGACCGCCTGGTTACAGCTGCAGACACATCCGGATATCTGTAAGGGGGACCACACCTCTCAAGCTACATAATTTTTAAACTTGTTAAAAAAGTGAGATTCTTAATTTTGATCAAACTTCTCTTTTTTTTTTAATGTAACGTTTTTCTGTTTTCGGGTGAGACTCTGGGGAAATTCGGATATAAAGCTTTGGGATATCTGATAGAACACCCGAGTTCGGAGTTATCCACCCTTTGGTCAACCTTTGGTCAAAGGACCTTTCCTGTTCAACGTTTCACATGGACGAGCGAGCTGACACAGGATAATTGACACACACACCCCATATGTAGGCTAATATAATCGGACACGGTTTTTTCGATCAACTAAGGAAGAACAATACCTGTCAAGTCTATATCGGGTAACCCAGGTCCAGACCAGGTTTATAGTCGTACGTTCATATACCATTTTTTTTGTTCTGCGGTCCTGGAGTCAAGGTAGACAGTTCTAGATTTTCGAATACTGACACCGATTCGTTTAGGCTGAGAGAAACATTATTGCTAAGCCACAAGACGAGAGGGATTTCCACCGCGGATTATTTATCTGGGGAGGAAATAATTGGATTTAGCAGGATTAGAATCTGTGCTTCCTGGCCTCTTTTTTTTTCGTTTGGGATTGTTTCCCTCTGCCATCGAAATTTAAACGGGTCCATCCGTCGACGGAGCCAAGACACGCGGACTGTCATTTTAGACGAAACTCTGATCTGTAAGTCTTATCCTTTTTTTTTAAGCTCAAAAGATTTTAAGCCTATTTCCCCAATTACGGTTCGTTTTTTTCTGCCGCACGGCATTGACATTTCCGCATGTTTATTTTGTTCTGCAAAGGACAAGAAGTTTCTCGGTGTTGTTTCCCAGTTTGAACGAGTCGTTCCTTTGGTTTTTTCACTACGCATGAAGATTTTTTGAATTTTTCTGAAATTCAAAATTTGATTTCCTTCCTGGGGGAAGGGCAGGCAAATGCTACCAAAAATTTTTTTGCTCTTTCTATTTATTTCTTTTTTTCTTCACACTTCATTTCCAATTTTCTTGATAAACCCCGGTTGGCCGCTGGGATGGAGAAGGTTGGTGGTGGTGGTGGTGGTTGCGCAGACATAAAAGAGGGGAGATAAGTTCCACGACAGCTTGTCCAGGGCATATCATCCGTTCGCCTCTGGTCCAGGGAATTTGGAAGGGGAGGGGGTTGTTCAACCAGCAGAAGGACCCCAGACTTATTTCCTTTCTTTTCTGTCTGTTGCGGACGGAAGAATCAAGAGAAGATTTCATCTGCGTATTTTGCAAGCTAGCAGAGAACGAGAACGAGAAACTTCGGATGGGCTTGTCGAACCCTAGTCAACAAGGCCAAGGGGATTTTTCTTCCATGTGTAGAACCACGGAAGACGGCGAGGGTTTATTGAAGTTTCGTCGTTTATTTTCGCAAAGCACAGATGCGTCCATCGAGAAAAAAAAAAAGAAGTCTGCTTGGCTCAAACGTGGGAAAAGTTAAAAAGGAAAAAGAATTCGAATCGAACCTTCTTCGCGAAAGCTTCGAATTTGACAGAGACGGCAAGATTCCGCCGATATGATTGGTGTGTTTTTGTGAACAGGCTGCAGCCTGTCATACATACATACATTACATACACGATAGACGGACAGAAACAGAACAAGACCGTGCTGTCGGTCTCGTGAGGGCCTCAGTCCCTTTTTTGTTTCTTGATGCGGGCGGGCGTGCGAATGACCTGCACACACGGGCATGACGATGATGTTGAAACACACACGACTGAGCTTGCTCGCCATCAGCCACTATTCCTTCAGATAAAGGGCCGTCGATGAAGGCAGATATTATTGTTCGTTCTGCATGTGCTGTTGTTTCTTTCGCACAGACATTTCGTACATTTTACGCCTCGCCATCCCGCACATTTTTGCGACAAAGACGGAGCCCGCGGAGGAACATGCCTGTTTTTGTGGTGTCGCAGGAAGGAAAGGTCATTCATTTCCTTCTTTTCTTCTTTTTTCTAGAATGACATATTCGATTGGGTTGCACGAGAAATTGATTGATTACATCGAGTCAACCCAATTCGAAGAATAAGAAGAATAAGAAGTATAATAACTGAAATTGCACATATTGGACCGAAGGCTGCCATATAGCCGTAGTCCGGTCGTCTCAGTTTTTATAGACTGAGAGAAATATATTGCACCCGTTGTCGTTTCCAAAACCCTACCTTCAGTCCTTCCTTTTTGCCCCTCTTTTTTCTGCTTCTTTGAAACATATCTCTTCATCTAGTTTTAAGAAGTAGTATTGTTTATTTGACTCTCTGTCCTTGCGAAGCTTGCCCGGGGATTCTCCCTGAAGATTACTTTTTTCCTCGATTGAAGGCGGCGGCCGCCCAAGCTCTTAGCATCCGTCCGTTCCATGAGATAATAACCCTGGCGGAGACTCGCTGCATGCACCCAGTTTGGTTGCGCCGGAGTTCTTGGGCGCATTTGCTTTTTTCCCCTCTTTTCCATTTCCCTTCGTGCTTCTGTCTGGCCCCATCCCTTTTCGAGGCGAATTCTCAGAACCTAGTTCGTGCGTCCTGCCCATACCTACCTCCAAAAAAGAAAAGAAGCAGGCCGACCCAGCCAGTGTGGGTTGACACTTGAGAGGGGTGTGTGTGGGAAGACTCCACTATTGTTCTGCTCGCTGGTGGATACAACTGGTTGACTAGGCTCTCCAGGTCCAAACTCAGGTACCAGACACTCACTTAGCACAGGTGTGTTAAGTATTAATAAAAAGTATCGCGGAGAGAGACAGACAGACAGACAGACAGACAGACAGACAGAAGGCGGGCGGGCTCTGGAGAACAATAAGATAAATAAATAGATCGGACCTTCCGAACGATACGAAATCAAAAAAAAAGGCGAAAGGGCTGATCGAGTTCACCATACAAGAAACGCTGTCCGAGGAGGTCGCACTCGGGCGGGAACCAATCACGACAGGTGTCAGACCGAGCAAAAGCTGCTTCTTATCCTCTTTTGATTTGAAAACTCTCCCAGCAAAACCTTTTTTTTTCTCTGGTCGAGTTAAAATTCCGCCTACTCGCTCCCCTCCTCCTTCTGGTGCAGCAGCAGCAGCAGTAGTCAGCAGCAGCAGCAGCAGGAAAAAGAGAGACACGCAGAAAGAGAGAGTAAGAGAAAGAGAAAGTGGGTTTTGCTTGTTGCGGGGGGACGACTCCACCGAGGCTCAGGTCGGCCCTCCTTTAACGGATCCAGAGAAAAGTGTGGCCGCTGCTGCCCTCGTGGGAAAATCGTGCGAAGTGGAGCCGGGCTACCTACATACAGCCATACACACACGCAGACGGGGGGCACACACACACACACACCACCCAGAACTATAATACATACTTACAGAACCTACCTTACATACGTCCAGAACCATACCATACCCAGACTATACTATACCATACATAAATCCAGACAATCCTGACCTTGCATACACAACATTATAACCACCCAGGCGGGCAGACGTCCGGATACACAGGAAAGCAAAAAATAAAGACAGAGAGAGAGAATTATAAGGGAGACAGCCTATCCTGAATAAAATAAAGAAAGAAAGAAGAATAAGAAGCAGAAGAGATCGAAGACAGAGAGAGAGAGAGAGAAGGAGAGAGAGCATACTTAAAAGCAACTCTCCTGATCCGATCCCACAACTTCCATTCCCGGCCTTCCTCAAGAAGTAGTATACTTTCTTCTACCACGACGTTTCTTCTTCCCCACTCCTCTCTTCCTTCTCTCCCTCTCTCTGTTTCTCCCCTCAGCTCCAGCGAGTCCGGCGACTGGCCTTCCAACTCCAGGAAAAGTAAGGACGAAACAAGAAGAGATACTTCGTTTCTGCTCTGGGCAGCTTTTCTTCCATCTCCCTCCCTCTCATATATATCTCCATCTTCATATCCATCTCCATCTGGCCATCGATTCATCTCCCCCAGCGAAGCCGCCAGCGAGCAATTCGGAAGGTTAAGACACGAGGAAGACCAAAGCAGGAGAATAAGAAAAAAAAAACACCTCTAATCGTATCAGTTCCCGTTCGTTCGTTCGTTAGTCCGTTGGTTGGTTGTGCGTCCGATATAGTTACATACATTACCGTTACTTCCTCGTTCGTACGCCGTCCCCCGTCCGTCCTTGTTCGTTTCGTTCGTTTCGTTCGTCCGTTCGGTTTCGTTCGTTTTTTCCATTCCTTAGCCAAACCAGTTGGGAGCACCGCCGCCACGGCAGCCTTAGCGAAAAGCGAAAGGGAAAGGGCAAATAAGAAGGGGAGGGAAAGCAGGCAGGCAGGCAAGGCAAGGCAAGGCAAGGCAGGCAGATCAGACACGTTTTCCCACGTTTGCTGAAATTTCCTTCTTTTTGCTGGCACCAAGCTTTTTTTCCCACCCACATTCCTCAAGCGGGTCTCTCTCTCAAAAGGCAGGCCGCCTCTTTCGACGTTCGTTCGTTCGTCCGTCCGTTCGTTCTGCGGGCCTTTGAGGAAGGAGTTTATTATTATTATTATTATTCGTCTTATTATTGTTATCATTTTATCATTCTTATTCTTATTTCTTATATTATTTACCACCGTCTTTGTTCTCACTTGCTTCTGCAATCCGCAATCACAATCACACACATCCGCTCTTACTTACCACCAATTATCATTCCTAGACTACATTTTACTGTTAGATCGATACCTAGGCTGCAAGCAAGCAAGCAAGCAAGCAAAGAGAAGGACAAGACCAATAGAATTGCTTTCGAATTCCCCCATTATCGACCTCTTTTTTTTTCATTTCACACAATCTTTACACTGGAATTCCATCTGCATCTGCGCCATCTCATCGCACCACATCATTACGACCACGCTGCTGTCCGGTTCGATTCCTACGGCCTTTTTTTAAATCTTCTCTTCGGGTCCGACTTTTTCTTTTTGGTTTGCATCGTGCGCTTCGCCTGCCTCCGGATTCGAAATTAAACAAAAACCCGTAGACGATAAATAGTAATCATTAATATCCATAATGCCAACTGGAGGATCCCAATGGGAGCAGCGGAGTGATGCTGCTGGTACCACTGGTGGCAGCTCTGGCAGCTCTTCACCGATGGCTGTCGAGAAGCAGACCTTACCATCCATCTCCAACCTCACCAACTCGGTCCCGCCTCTTGTCCCATCTCCTGGCTCTTCGGGCCATTCGCCCTCTCAATCGTCGGTTAAGACTGACACTAGAGATTCGGGCAATTGGTCGATGACCACATCTAGCAATCGTAAGTTTTTACACCAATCCTTTCTTCTCTTTTTTTTTCCTCTTTGCATGCCTTTTTATTATAAAAGACAATAGCAAATGTTAATATATTCCGAGATGCATTTCGCTGACAGATTCTCCCTTCTCCTCTCCTATGAACATCTCGTCTATGACAGATCCAAGTAACAACTCTACAAACCGAGGTTCAATTCTCAATCCTGATGCACAGCGGGAATCCCAGACTCTCAACCCACCGTACGTCTTCACCTCGGAATAAATGATAATCCCACGATTGATCATTTAAGCCTTTTTGGTTGATTTAATTTTCTGTACCATCTGAACTAACCTCCAATTATAGTCTCCATTCTGCCGTTCGTCCGCCTCCTAATGTTCTGACCAGTCCATATGGACTTGAATCTTCGCCATCCAACTCTCGGCGTTCAAGCTTTGACACACGACTCTCTGCGCTCCAGTTGAATAGTGCTCATGGAACGCCAGCAGCCAGTCAAGTGTCTCTTGTCAGCCAGCTTCAAAGGGAGAGAAGTGGTGGATTCGGTCAAGGCTCGCCAGCCCCTTCCATCATGGAAGGTGGTTCGCATCCTTACACTCCTATCAGTCCTAGCGGTCACTATCCCACACCGAGTGTTAGCAGCGCCGGTAGTGGACCTCGTAGCAGCTTCGGATCATGGTCGAATAACCTTCCACCAACCTCGCACGCTCCGACAGCAGAACGACCTGGCGCTCGAGTAGCACCACCAATCATTGGCTCCTCGAGATATCCCTATCCACATCCCAACGCTCCTTCTCCGACAAAAGGTTTCCCGTACGCTTTCCCAGATCCTGATGCTGCTGGACCTACAGCGCCAAATAGTCGCGAAGGGCTCAGTGGAACACCAACCCACAATCAGATAGGAAGTGGTCCAGGACAACCTGGTAGGCCTTACGGATTTCAAGAATCTGCGCCTCAACACTCACAGACCTCTCTTTACTCTCAAGCATCTACATCGACTACAGCCAGTTCGCACCACGCCCACCCTGGCTTCAACCCGAATGCTTACCAGGAAATCCACCATCACTCCTTGCAACGCGGCCCATCAAGCATCGGCTCCCCATCTCCTGCTACTCCATATTCACGCACTCCAGAGCTTCGAATCAGTCACAAACTCGCGGAAAGGAAGCGAAGAAAGGAAATGAAAGAGCTTTTTGATGAGCTCAGAGATGCACTGCCCGCTGAGCGCGGAGGAAAGAGTAGCAAGTGGGAGGTTTTGACAAAATGTAAGATTTGATGGTCCCTTGCAATACGTCGATCTTGTTTGACACTAACAACTCGATTTTAGCAATTGAATATCTTGGCCAAATGCGCCACCAGCAACAATCCCTCGCGCAATCAAACCATGATCTCACAGCCGAAAATCAGAATCTCTCGTCCACGAATGATAATCTTAATCGGGAGCTTGAACGTTTGAGACTTGAGCTTGCCAGGGCACGAACCGGCCCAGCGCCAAACAATGACAGCCATTACCCTCCGACGAGCAATGGTGACAACTATCCTACGCAAAACGGACAGCACTACAGTGGTACCAGCCATCAGCCGCACCAAGGCTATCAAAATTCACAATCTCGACCGCCCAACCCAGACGGAAATCAGATGCAGGGTATCGAACGCACAACTTATTAATATGTCTCGAAAAACCCTTCTACTAGACCTTTCCACTGGTGTGCTATTAATACCTTTTCCTTCCTCCTTCAATGCATTTCCTTTTTCTTCGGAAGGTTTGCTCTAATCATCGGCAAAACCCTTGTTTTTCTTTCTTTAATTGTATCATCATCAGCAACATATTCTTTTGGAACGCATCGGAGGGAAGCTCTTTTTTGGGGACCTTATAGGCATTTGTTTTCCTTTTCATTATCGCTCTTGATGAGAGAGCTTTTTTCCCTTTCATTTGTTTATTGTTTCTTCTTCTTTTTGGGTTTGGGGTTTTCTCACTATGGAGTCACGGCAAGAGTTCTAAAAAATGTGATACCTGGACTTTCATTTGTATAATTTCCTTTTTTCCATTGGGTTTCTGACTTTGTCATCATATTTGGCGTTTTGAAGGGTATCCCTCAGGCACTTAGAAGAAGATATGTGCACTTGAGGAAAATAGTCTCAAAAAAAAAAAAAAAAAAAAAAAAAAAAAAGCCAAGATAAGACCGCAGATGTATAGTATCGATACAAGAATCAAACATCAGCTGTTTCTGCGTCAAATTCCTTTTTTCATCATCGCCATCAT
The DNA here is from genome assembly GCA_012184315.1 of Arthrobotrys entomopaga. Classification (NCBI taxonomy): domain Eukaryota; kingdom Fungi; phylum Ascomycota; class Orbiliomycetes; order Orbiliales; family Orbiliaceae; genus Arthrobotrys; species Arthrobotrys entomopaga. Next base: position 240,585 of record LDDX01000193.1, read on the forward strand.
AGTCTTTATATGGCGAAATATTAGAGAGATTGAAGGTTTAGTGAGATGCTCTATTTTGGCGCTAATGCGTCGTCTACCGTCCCTAAAATTGGAATCGGCGCCACCGAAGCACCTCAAACTGAAACTGTTCACCTCGTGACTATTTTTCTTCAATTGCTCGGCGAGAAGGACTCGAGTTCCTGAAAAATCACGGTTTTAGTTCTCTCTAATGTGACTTTATTACAACATTTCGGACCCCTTGTACGATGTTCAACCCTACGCAGCTTTTTTTGGTTTATGAAGAGAGGGAGGGAGAGGGAGAGAGAGAGAAGAAGAAAAAGAAAGGTTTGTGTTCAGGTTGTGGCACCTCGCAATACAAACGAGAGATGGAACCAATTCCTGTTGAAAATGCAAGGGGACGGGGTTTTGTTCTTTCCATTCTTTTTGTCTCTCTGGCTAACAGGTAATAAAATAGATCTGTCGGAGATGTTCAACATGTTTTGAGTAACCAGTCGCTCCGGGTGCTGCTGTAATCGATTACAAAGACGAATGCAAGATCCTTTTTCCCTTAAATTTTTCTTACTTTTTACTTTTTTTTTTTTTATCGCTCATTGATCGATTCTGGACCCACGTCCCCCCCGTCGTAATCATCTGGTTTTGTGTCTCCTCCCAACTGAACATGCGGTTGACGCCTACCCTAAAATCTTGGAAGAAAATTATAACATTACGGTCCAGTCTGCCCGGAACGAGAACATCCTTGCAACCCCATTATTAGCTCTTTGCGCCTTATTTTTTTTATTTTATTTTATGACATCCCCGCTAACCTCGAAAAATATTGTCCAGACTGAAGGGAAAAAGTATGTTTCATACTTTTGATAGTAATACGTATAATATTGCATCAAATCAGTCGAATGCGGCAGTGATGTAGCGTGGACTGTGCAGCGGCGCAGCTAGCTGCAAAGTTATAGTCTATTGGCAACTTTTTTGTACCATACTACGTACGATTGTCGCAGGTTTGCGGGGCGGAAAAAAACCATCTCCACTCTCTCCAAGACGGGGCGATAGGAAGGACAAGACATTTGCATCTCTTCTTGGAGAAGAGGGGGGGAAATGGGCCTGCCAAATCTGTATGATAAAGTTCCTTTCCACGATGTGTTTTTTCTCTCTCTCAAGTTTAATTTTGTTTCTCTTTTCGACAGCGTCCACCGGTTCGCGGGTACGTAACTAGTTAACCGGCCAGCACTTTATCCCAAGACAGGATGGAATTGGATTTTCCTATCCCTCATTGCCGTTCTCTTTTGCCATCTGCCCCCTTTATGCCTTTTTAAAAAAAATTTCGCGCTTGTTTTTCTTTTACTTTTTTTTTTTTTTTCTTTCTTTTACTTTGAAATTCCGGTCTTTTTGTTCATGGTGGATTGGATTGGATTTTAGCCTTTCTCGAGTATGCATGCAAGCCACTGCCCGTCGGCTGATTTAACGAGCGAAAGGCAAAGACAGGACATTCTTTTTTAATTAAGGTTACTTTTTGAAGTCCGGATTATTGAGTAAGTAGTTACAATACGAAGTACTCGGGTAAGTAATCGATTGAGGTTTCCAAAATACTCTGGTAAAATGTACCTATACATCTGTCATATATATACCTATAGTCTTCCTGCTAGAGTTCCACCTTTCCGCACCTAGCATGCAGCATTGTCACACCTCTCTCAATGCGAGGAACTGCTTAAGTGCAGACCTGGTATACGCATATGAGAATAGAATCTCAACCGAGGATTTTGCAGGACGTTGTGAGGTGTACCTATAGCCGATCCCCGGGGAAATAATAATAATAATAATAATAATAATAATAATAATAATAATAATAATTTATAGTTTTCTCGTTTCCTCCGTATATATATATACACGTAATGTAATCTCGGAGTATCCCTACGATGTAGTGAACACAACCGGTAACGTTGTGTTAGGGTTACCCGCTCCGATCATATTAGGTTCATACATGTACATGTACAAGATAACAGATGGGAGGGGAGAGGCGGGAAAAATGGGTGAAAATCTTCGGTTTGACTTGTGCATACTTGACATGAGAGGGCTTTTTCTCCACAACTCTTCGCCTTCTCATTGGTTTTTGTCGTAAGATCTTCCCTTTTTCTTTCGCATATTTTACTTTAAGATTTTTTTTTTTTTTTTTT
>LDDX01000193.1:242767-379760 GCA_012184315.1 Arthrobotrys entomopaga
TATACATATATGTAATGTACATTAAGTGTACCTTCCACGGCTTATCAGGATTTTCGCACGTGCGAAAAACGTGGAGCTGCGCGAGCGAGGGAGGGAAGAAAGGTGTGGCGGGGCGGAAAAGCGAGATACCCTTTTTTCCCCTTCTACCTGCCTGCCTACTCGATCCATCGTTTCGTTCGACTGTCTGTTGCTTGTTGCTGCTTGTTGCTGTTGCTGCTGCTGACTCCCACGTTTACGTAAGAAACGCAAACATGGGAAGCTAAGAAGTAAGTATTAATTGGTCTGTGAAGATATCCCGGCCGGCCGGAGGAGTTCTGCTTTGTAACCAGGGCTTCTTTCTGTTTTTCTCTACCTATATCCTATATCGGGAGGGGAAGTGAAATCCGCCCGTGCAAGGTGCGAGACGAGCCCGGGGTTGGTCGGATTGGTTAGACTACTTTGAGTGTTCGTTACCTGGTCCCTGCCCGCGAAATATCGTTGTCGTCGAGCTTCCCCGCCTTGTCTTAAGTGTCTTGTCGTCGTCGTCGCGTCGGTCAAACCAAGAATGAACATCGAATCGAGCTGCACCCTGCAGGCCTGGCCACGCCGGGTTTAGGCTGCTGCACTGTAAATTTCACACAAAGCTTAAGTGGCTGGTACATTATTTGACGTAGGTGTTCAAGAAACAAGAAGAGTGCCGGTGCTTTTCGGAACAACTTGATTTGTTACTCGACAGACAGCTGCAGCCATAATTGAACAATACCAAACCTGTCGGGGTTTTCTTTCTCACGCCGCCGTGGTCCCGACTTTAGGAGGAAATCAGCTAAGAAGAAGAAATCCGAGTCCGATAGAGTTCTGGATCGATCGAACGGCTGGCCCTATCGAGCTTGGGCCGACTTTTATTTAATTTTTTGAAGTTCTTATTTTCTTTTTCTCTCTTTGTTCTCATACTATCTCTAAAAAAAAATACAACTTGCCTTTGGAATTGGATATAGCCTACCGCATCCAATGGACCCAGTCTTGGACGACATCTCGCACAGACGATACAATCCGCTGAGGGGGAACTGGATACTCGTCTCTCCGCATAGGACCAAGCGGCCTTGGCAGTAAGTTCCCGCCGCCCTCTATATATCTAGTTTCTGTGTCTCTGCAGCAGTTGTGGCTGGCTCGTATCTACGGATCACAAAATATAACCAATTGTGGTATTTGAGAACCCCCCCCCCCTTCCATGATGAATCTAGGCAACGCACACCAATCCGGCCATTTTCCATTCTTGCCTTGCTCATGATACCTCTATAGGCTTTAAGTTTACATCATCACCCTACTAAAATATGTGACGAATCTTTCTGTTCCATACCTTCTTTTTTGTACACGAACAAAACATATTCGGTTTTTTTTACACATCTAATTAGGACTCTTGGCTAACTGTAACTGACACTCTTTTTGTCTTTTGTTTGTGACATTTTTAGAGGACAGGAGGAAGGCCCTAGTAAGAACACTTTGCCGGAGTACGATCCGAAGGTAAGCTAAAAGCGTTCCAGGAATTCTTCATTTCAGATCCCGCGCCCTGGTTGCCGGGACTAGCACTATCTCTCTCTCTCTCTCTCTCTCTTTTTTTTTTTTTACATTAGGATCGACAAAAAAAACTCACAATTGCGGAAATTATTTTGTCCTTCATAGTGCTATCTATGTCCGAGGAACAAAAGGTCTGGCGGGGCGCAGAACCCGGACTACCAGGGTACTTTTATCTTTGTGAATGACTATTCTGCCGTCAAGGAAGATCAGGTGGATTATGAGACCGAAACGACGGCGGCGGCGACTGGTGAGTCTAGAATTATAGAAACAACGCCCTGCGCTTAGACGCCCGCGTCGCTCCGTACGAATGACTTGGAAGATCAAGGGATGTTTAAAAAAAATTCGGTAATCTAATCCGGTTAAAAAAATATATATATATAGACAAGTCATCTTTGTTAATGAGAGCGGAGGGGGTCAAGGGTAAATGCTTTGTCGTCTGTTTCTCACCGGCGCATAACAAGTACGATTTAGCCCGATCATTTATATAAACCCTCCCCGGGATTTCGATTTAAATATATTATCTAACTGTGAAAACTTGCCTAGAACCCTAGCGGACATGTCGATCCAAGAGATATCTCTAGTGGTACAAACTTGGAAGAATCTCTACAAAGATGTCCAAGAGAACACTCCGTTCCGGTATATCCAAATATTCGAGAACAAGGGAGAGTCAATGGGCTGTAGCAACCCCCACGCTCATTGTCAAGCGTGGACCACCAGTCATCTCCCCGAGGAGCCAGCAGCGGAACTCAAGAATATGATTGAATACCGTAAAACCAACAACTCGTGTCTGCTCTGTGATTATCTCGCTCTGGAGCTTGAGAAGAAGGAACGAATAATCGCTGAAAACGACGGGTGGTTAGCAGTTTGTCCGTGGTGGGCTTTCTGGCCGTTCGAGACGCTGGTCATCAGTAAGAAGTGTATCAAGAATATCTTGGAAATAGAGGGTGAAAGGGATATCAATCTCTTCGCGGATATCATCAGCACCATCACTATCAAGTATGACAACTTGTTTGAAACAAAGTTTCCCTACAGTAAGTGGAATGGAATCATCTGTCACGTTGATGATCGATTGATCACAGCGCGCACGTTAGAAAATGTTTTCTAAAAGGATCAACAGGTATGGGAATTCATCAGGCGCCGTTGAGAGGATCCGATGAGGAACATGCGGCGAATCACGTCCATTTCCATTTCTTGCCGCCATTATTGCGGAGCGCTACTGTTAAGAAGTTTCAAGTAGGGTAAGGTTATTCTTATATCGACAAAGCCTTTTTCTTGGCCTTGAATTTTTATCATATCTTTTAATATTGGGGAAGGAGATTTTAGCTAAGTAGCTAATCTGATGTCTTGTTTCTAGATACGAATTGCTGGCTGAACCCCAGAGAGATATCACTCCTGAGCAAGCTGCTCGGCGGCTGCAAGCTCTTAGTACTGAATTGTACAGAAATAAACTGGATGGCAGCTCTTAAATTTCTTTGTTCTATAACCTTCCCGGGAGGCAGTTTTTCTTCTTTTCAGGTGCTTTATAGATCATTTAAAATCTGTGCTGTGCTGTGCAAAAATCCAAAATAAAGTGGAGCGGGTTTGCTTCTTCTTATTTAAGTTTATAAACTCGTGAGGGCTATCTATCGGGTCTCATCTGATTCGACATGATTCAGTCACATGAGTAATTTTCATATACATTGGAGGAAACATTCGTGCTGTAACCAGATCCTTTAGGCGCTTTCATGGCGCTCAGTCAATAACAAGTCTATTGTATTATCTGCAGCTGTCGATTAAAACCTGCGCGCCTCGGGCCGTTACCAACCTGCATAAAATGCCAATGTGCATTGCATTGAATTATATTAAATTACATAACTCGCAGCTTGGAGAAACATTTCATCTAGGTCTGTATGGCTAGCAGCTAGCGCTACAATAAATATTCCGAGTCGTGCACTTTTGCCTCCTCGCCACAATCTCGCGAAACAAAATGAGCGCTAATATAATAGTGTATATTCCGAGGTTGCTATTTTCTTAGCTGAATAAAATCAACCCCCCAATGCAAACAAGGTGCGAAAATGCAACATGACGCTATCAAAAACTAAGCTTATCGACGTTTCGCGCCGGCGTTGATTCCAAGATACCCTAGTGATTTTTTGCTACAGAAAGAAGGGTATAATAGTTGCTTGATATATACAATTATTCAAGGGTCACCCCACTGCAACTGTACTCGATTAATTAAAATCCTCCAGCAGTCCTAGCTCCTCGAAATTCGCGAAATGGTTGTGGTCGAATGAGTGGTGGTTGTTAAGCCGACGGCGCTTATCCTTACAGCTATGCAACACACTTTTGCGGCAATGTATGTAACAAGCTTGCAGGCTACAGTCGTAGGCAAACGTCGTCACTCAGTTGTATACTGTAGTGACGGGAGAACAACCAGGCGAATCGAGTCTTCTCGAGCACTGCTAAACTAACTTTGGCGAATAGTTTGGCGAGGATTGATATTATTCGAGCCAGGGTTGTTTAAAGACTCGCATGAATTTGTGGTGGAAGTTGGACTAAAATCGTGGCTTGTTCGGATTGCTCAAACCCTCTTTCGCTCTGAAGTGTGATGTAGTGCGGCCGATATGCTTTAAGTACTCTAGAATACCGTCGACTCTCCTCTTTTTGGACTTTCAGGGCGGTTCTCCTTTTCATACGAGTCTAAAAATCGTGATGGAAAAGAAGAAGGAAGTTTAATCCGTCCAGCTGAGCTGTGACGAAGGCGGTATTCTTTTCGGATTGTATATTTTTTAATTCGATATTATTATTACTTATCTCTCGTATTGTTATTATTTATTTGCAAACACTCACTTTTGTAGTTCACCGGAACGTTTCATAACTCTCATTTTCAATCTGTTTTAGAGCCGGTCTCACGAAGCTTAAGCTAAGGCGTACATCTTCTTCTTCTTCGGTTTCTTTCAGTCCCTTCTTTTAGTTTTATATTTCAATCTCTGGAGGTATCGGAGTAAACCCTATAGCTATCCGAAACTTCTAGACGCTCATAGATTTGGTTTATTTTGTTTGATAGATACCCTTTTTTGTCGCCCAACATTTCGAATATCGAGGATAGAGGATTGGCAAAAAAGGATACAAGATGACGAAGGTACTTAACAAAACTTATTTCTTAGATTCAACCAATACATTGCGAAAGGTCTTTATAATATCAGTACTACCCAAGAACTAAACACTTCAGAAATATTCACCGTCAAACTCTAACTCTTCCTATATTTCTTTTAAGAATCAACAAAGTATCGATATATATAATTAATTCAAAGGGCTCCAAATGATTTTATATACTGACTGTATTTTCTCGTTTTCTGGATTTATAGCAATCTCAGGATATCCCCCCACACCCACCGAGCGCGAGGTTACCGGCCCCTCTCAAGTTCCGCAGCGGTGTTATATTCTCCACATTACCCGGTCTTGTCTTTGTAGGTCTTTGGTCTGCAGCTGTTACATATGTCCATCTCTATCATTATAACCTTCAGGTAGACGAAGGCTTGGTTTCACTACTAGGTACGTGCCCCCCCTCCCCTGATCCGTATAGTTTTAAAATTTCGGTGGGCGATTGTAAATTTAAATTTTATTGACCAATATGGGATATATTTATATATATAGGTATCGTCACAAGTATTGCTATAGCATTCAAGTTATATGTGAACTACCAACGCTATCAAGATGCCCGGTACGGTAAATTTTATAAAACCCCACGTTTACTTTACAGCATATACCTAAAAAAAAATATCTACATGTCTAACCTCTATTACATACCTTTCGGAGGTAATTTTTTTAAAAAGAGTTATAGAAACCAATGGTCCCGCCTTCGAATCAGTCTCCGCAACCTGGCCCGGTTAATCTGGTTCAACGTCCCCGACGGACCCCGTCTCAAGCCTAAAACCACCCCACCAACACAAATCCAAATGGAACAAAAGCTCAGGGAGGATTTACTTTCTAAAGCTTCGGTTGTCAGATTACTCGTCGGGTTTGCATTCGCGCTGAAGCATCACGTTCGGCGGGAGTATGGGACCGAATGGCCGGATGTTAGGGCTAGAGTCGGGTATTTGCCAACAGTACGTTATAATTAACTTCTTAATACGTTAATACTTACAAAAACCTTTTTTATATCGACGGATATATGCTATGTGAGGTTGATATGATATCGGATGGTACACTTACAATTTATTCATTCAAGTAGTTTGCCCGCCGCGGACATCCGACTCAGGTATCCGTGTCACAATCTTTATATTCCTCCATGGACCCTGAAAAGGGTCTCCCGGCCGTCCCGGCCGCCCGTCGACTTTCCGCCGGTGCAGCACTTTGGTTGAGTGGTTTATTCTCAAAGAATACGGACCAACAGAAGAAAGAAGACCCGAATTCGATGATTGCGCATCAGAACCTCCCTTTGGAGATAATTTCATTTCTAGGTAGCTATGCTGACTCCCTCCACTGTGAGAAAAAACTGGAAGGCGGGTTGGCGTTTTCGTTTCACCAGGAGTTAGGAAGTTTGAATGAGGTTTTGGGCAACTGCGAGAGGTTGATGGAGGAGTATATGCCGGTACGTGAATATTACACTAAAGCTTGAGATCGGGAGATATAACATTGGTTTACGGATAGTATTAATATGATATGATATGATATAGTTACCATACACCGTCATCATATCACAGATCAAATGGCTCTTCCTCATCCTTCTACCATTCCAGCTCCTCCAAGCGATGAGCTGGATCACAATTCCCGCGGTGTAAGTCATAATCATCACCCAAACCTTTTATATAAAAGAAAGGAAAAAAAATATTATAATATATTTTAGCGGAATAACTTGAATACTTACCCCAGATTGCTTTTAAAAATAGAGTTATGATCGCCTTTTCTCTCCTCGGTCTCTCCGCGGCAGCCTCAACCCTAACCCACCCCTTCAACCACCTCCCATCCTCCGCGACCTCCCTCCCCCTCGACCGAATCTGCACCCACCTGGAGATCGAGATTGATACGATCTGTTCGGCGACTCACCAGCCTTCATTCTCAAACTACGTCTTCACGGGGATGCACATGATGGTTGCGGGTGAGAAGGCGGGGGTTGGGTGGATGTATTTGAAGGGGAATAAACCGCTAGCGCCGCTGGTGAAGAAGGATTTTGCGGATTGTGTGAAGAATTTGAGTATTAGTGATATTTTGGAGGTGATGAAGATGAAGGTTGAGGTGCCGGAGGGATGATATATATTGATAAAATTGAGGATCAAGAAAAAAATCGTCGGAAATATATACTTTTTGTTTTCTCTATCATTCTAACCTACCACCTGCTAGTCTTGTGTATATAAGTCCGCATGCCTCACTTATGATGAAATTCTATCCTTTCGAAAACATTTAGTTGTGTGTGTATATATACTTTATATATTCTATATTTGCAAAAAAAAAAAAAAAATTCGAGACTCTCGATAAAAAAAAAATCCCTGGTTATAAAGTCCCGCAAGCATGGCTAATACTCGCAGTATACACAGAAGAGAAAATAAAAGAAGAAGAGTAATTTCGTAGAAAAAAAAAAGGGGGGTGGGGAGAGTGGTAGGTTGATTGTGGAGATGGAGGATGTGATCACATCCAAACCGCGAGGTGGAAAAAAAAGTATACTAACAATCCATATCAATTCATCTCGCTCTCATTCACCTGCCTGCTCGTCGGCCAAGCGCAGCTAGGCGAAATACGACATAAGATGATTATAAATGGATGATAGCAAACGAACAGTCTTTCTGTGCAAATTGTAGTGGAGACATATATATATGAGAACATCAGATCAGGTTTCCTTTCTGGTTTTTTTCACAAGTGGAGATGAGATTTGAAAGAATGTTCGAAAAAAAGTAGTATAGAAATTTATTACGGGTGGTGAATTGAATGAAAAAGAGAGACATGATTAAAACATAAACATATATGGGAAGGGGAATCAAAATAGAAATGAAATAGAAAATAAAAAAAACTCCTGACCCATGGAAATGATATCCGCCACGAAAAGAAATGTTGAAAAAAGATAAAAGACCATCATCGTATCATTCTGGAAGATGCTGTCGAACCAACCGGACCAGAAACGTAGCAATCTACAAGACCGACGTTGACTCCCAAAAGAAAAGAAAGTAAAAAAAGAAAAGAAAAGAAAAAGAAAAAAGAAACAGGCTTCAAAGGCTAACTCCATAAAACAAGCCTTGAATGTGCGATAGGGAGTTAAAAAAAACTATCGACATTCAAAAAACAAGCTGAAATCAAGTGGTAACATCCCCCCGTTTGCGAAATTAAATAGACTGATAAGTAAACCCAGACAGAATAAGAAGAAAAGAACCCACCAAACTGGAGAGTAAGGTCGAAGAATTTGCAATTCGAAACGGGACGACACTTTCCTCAAGCAACAGTTATGCTCCTCAACCCACTTCCCATTCCCGTGCTCATTACAATTTTACCGCCAACTTTGCTGACAGTTCCGCTGGCAGCTCTCTTGACGATATCCCCACCAGAACTACCTAGCTCTAGCATTTCGCTTCTTCCCACCTCTTTACCAAGAGCGTAACCGGCAGAGAAGCTGATGGCACTGACAATGATGACAGCGCCTGCCGAAACAGCAAGTGTCAGATATGTCATATTTGAAGCTGTTATAGTGGGCACAGCAGGATTAACACCGGCAGAAACTGCCTTGGAGGATCGCCTAGATCTTGTTTTTGTCTTGTGCTTCGAGCTGTCTTCTTTGGATCTCCGAGGTGAGGCTGGCCGTTGTTGTTGACGTTGCTGCTGATGGGTAATTGGTGGAGGCGGTGGGTGATGGAGGGTTTTACGAAACGGTGGGGGTGGGGGTTGTGGTGCCGACATGATCGCTTCTCTTTCGGAATCTGTGACTAAGGATAGCGTCTGTATGGGCGCGGGTCTGATGTGTTCTTGTATGGCACCCATACGATCAGCTCCTCTAGGCTTGGAAGCGCTACCGACGCCTGCAGCACAGGATAGAAGAGTTGATAGGGAAGCTCTGAGAGCGGCATCGTGGTCGGGCTGAGGTGGGTCCCTCGAGAAAGTTCTAAAGTTGTTTTGAGGTCTCGAAACTGAAGGGTGGTGGGAAAATCCGGCTACGGGTTGTATTTCGCCTTCATCTTCGTCACTTTCTTCCTCGTCCGAGGATCCTTCTTCACCTTCGCTCAGGGAAGGATCAGTGATCGAGCTCCCAATGCTATCTATCGCATTAAGATCAATCCCGTCGAGATCTTCGTCATCCTCATCGTCTTCGTATTCGCTACTGCTTTCTACAACTCTGGAAGATGAAGGGATAGCAGTAGATGTTGAGTTTCGTCTGCGAGCGCGATGTTTTCGTTTCGGCACTTGGAGACCACTCGTTATTACTGGCTCCTCGGGCGAACTGGAAGAAGTATAGCTGTCGGAAGGTTGGGAAGCGACTTCGATCCACGAGTCGCCGCGATCGGGAGCTATGGATATTGTAATCATAGTGTAAGTGTTTCTTCTTTTAATAAAAACACCGTCCTTTTCTTATCACTACTCAAATTCAAAAATCGAGTTGGAACGAAACGAGGTGGGAGAAGCAGGGTGGTTTGAGATTAAGGAGTAATTATAATAAAGAAGGATGCGAATAGCAAGATAAAATAGTTTGAAGAGATAAAATTGAAGAAGGATTAGGAGGTCAGGATGAGAGAGCAGAGAAAGAATCAAAGAAGTAGGAGTAGGACATGTAGCAGCAGAATGTTTCTTACCTGCCATCCTTCGGTTATTGGACCTGTCTACATGGATGAAGTCAGAGCCGGTTGAACGAGTGTGTTGAGGATGATGATGGTGGTGGTGGTAGTGGTGGTGGTGAGGTTGCGATGGGGGCGCAGTATTATTATGAGAGCCGCCGCGGTGAGTAACATTATTATTGGCAGCAGGAGGTCGCCGGGCGAACGACGGTGCCCGGTCAGGAATAAATGACACGGCGGCGGCGGTAGCAGCAGCTGTCGCAGATGATGGTGATGATGATGATGATGATGGGGCTTGCGGCGGTGAAGTGCCGGCGGGCGGAGGACCAAGGATCGAAGGCTGCATCATCTGGTCATGCTCTTTCTTTCTTTATATTGCGGATGACGGTGGTCGTGGTGGTCGTTCAAGGTCACGGCGGCACAGATCAGAGCGGCCAAAGGGTACCAAAGCTGCTGACTCGAACGTTCGAAACAAATTAAACCGGACACGAGGTAGATGTAAATACAAGAAAAATAAATAAATAAGAAGATGACCGGGCGAAGCGTGACCGAGACGATTGACCTGAAACTCGAACCGATTCAAAGAGCTAATATCTTATAGCTCAGGCGTAGCTGGCTGTGTCGACGGAGGTTGTATAATAATATTATTCTTGATGATATAAGATCAGGCAGCTTGCCAGGTCGGATAAAGATGATTCCAATGTTGTCCAATTCCCCTATTTTTTGCAACACCCAAGGTCAAGGCACTCCCGCTAGCTAGTAGTTTAGATAATAGTACCAGCTAGATCTCTAGACCTAGCTAGCTGACTATAATAAAATCCTACGCTCAAAGATGGATAGAATGAATATATATGGTGGATACCAAGACAGGTTGCTGAGTTGGGATATGGTGGACTTTAAAAGTATGGTTTCCAAAACGGCCGTCGCTGTGCATGTGTTCCCATGAGATCAGGAGAAGAAAGAAGAAAGAAAGAAAGAAAGAAGAAGGAACGGTATTGTAGCACGTATTGCGAATGTTTAAGTATTGCAATCAATGCATTTAAATGGATAAATTGAGAAAAGAAAGAAAGAAAGAAAGAACCGCTGCCTCCTGCAACTTAATACCCCAAGGTGATATGACAGCAGAAGGGAGAGAGCGACTGTGCTCCCAGCTGCGTTATCACCGTTCCACCAAGCCAGTTTTAGGACTAGTAGGTTCGAGCCAGCTGGGAATTCCTGGTGTCCTGTTCCTTATCACCCGGCCTAATTAATAAACTAACTCCCCTTATCGATAGTTGATGAGGTCAAGCTGGTTGATATGATCCGTAATCGGTTTTATATCGGAAGAATGAAGGGAAAAGGTGAGGTTTTTCGAACTTCAAATCAAGCCAACAACTATTCTATTTTATCTATAGCTATCCCAACCATGTCATCATATCTACTTGCTTTGTAAATATACTTAAAAGGAATAAAGAGGTTTAACTATTATGCCTTAAACTAAAAAAAACAAAAAAGGTGTCGGTCCCTACGCGTCTTTCAAAGACGGGCTTTGGCCAGCCTCATCTCGTGTGGTACCAGTTACCGTCCCATCCGCCCGCCTTCACCACAAGTTGGCAGGTATCTTTGACCTCGCCCTGGCCACTGCATTGCATTTCCCCCACACTACTTCTTAAGCATCGAAAATCAACCAAGAAAGAAAGAAAGCAAGAAAGGAAAAAGAGGACACCCTTTCGCTCTTTTCCTTGATTTTCACCATCTTACCCACATTTCATATGAAATTCAACAAAATGCATCGAGCTGACCCACAAATCACAGCTGCAGGGACTCCCAAAAAATAGAAGCACAAGGCCTTAAGGTGTGTGTGTGGACCGATGCATCTGCATGGTATGTATGGAAATTTGTTCGAAGTCGGTCGGTCTTCGATCATACATGCTATACTTAAGTAATTAATAACATATGTCCTGAAGTATCAAAGAAAAAAGTGTATCTTGTGACCCACAGTCTATCGCTCTCGTTCAAAGCCAGCTTGCCACCTGGCCCCCCCCAAAATCGCATATTGATCCTTTTTCAATGAGTTAATGACGAAACTCGAAAGACATTGGACGGTTTTAAAGCCGCACATGACCTTAAATTCTCCGAATCAGAAGCTTCTTTTTCAACAAAAAAATAATAAAAAAAAAACTGTAAAAAGACGAGATTGGATTTCACATTTTGCAGAGATCCTCCACATTGATTTTGCGTCGTCCAGGGGCTTCTCCGCATTTTCCATTTTACTTCCAGGTTCTCCTCCATGGATGAAAGCAATAAGATGCTAGTATACTAAGTATTTAGCCACCCCAATGTCATCCAGTCGGGTCGAACGCACCCAGGTCCCCCGACTCGCCAAAACACCATTTCAACCTGCAGGAGATCGAATATTTCTCTCGTTAGAACCCTTCGTGCGTGCATGTTGCATACATACTACATACTTACGAGTTCTGGTTCTAGGTTGAGCTGTCGGATGCTTCCTCCGATGAAGAGAAGTAAAAAAAAAAAAAAAAAAAGGATCCCCTCAATCGTTCATCCAAAATAATAATATATCTCTCACGGTGGCCTCGATCATGCATATCCATTCCTGAATGTGAATCCTCTATTATTACGTTCGGGAGACTTTTAGGCGATCTTCAAACGAGGTGAGGTAGGTAGTATGTAAGCAAGTAAGCCTGGGGAGCACGACCGGTGGGGGTTTTGGTTCGGTGGGGCGGCAACCCCCCGCTAAGTAACTAGGTGCTGCGACCAACCAGCTCAACAAGCTTGAATTCAATGGCAGTTAACATTCTTTTCAGAATTTCGTGCCCGATATTAGTTAAAAATTAGCTATTGCACTCCTAATTAGTATAGTTACTTAATACCCATTTATTAACTTAAACATTTGAGAAGTATTTCCTCTTTAGATGCTCAAAAGTTATATGACAAGGTCACTTGGAAATAAATACTTATCGATATCTGAGAAAAGACGCCATTTCTGCATTCTTTCGCTACCAACCTTACTGCTGAGAAATAAGAGAAAAAAAATATGTGATCGAAAATATAGTACACAATCATGCATGCCAAAACCCCCTCCCTTCTCCCAAGATAAAATTGAATTTAAAAAGGCGAAAAAAATAAAAAATAAAAATAAATTAGAGTTCCCAACATGCTATCCCCTCCATCAATTATTTGTTCTAATGCTCATTATTTTTTTTGGTGTTTGAAAGGGAAGTCATCATGATACTTTTGCTTATGCCGTATGAGTTGACCGATTTTTACCATGTACACGCAATCCCATGCTCTCGTACGGATACCATTTGCTTACCATCGTCTCCAACGGCTCGCAGCAACCGTTCTTACACTCGTTACTCCAGAATGCCATCTCAGAATTGGAACTCCTGTCAAAGCAATCGCAGAAAAAAAAATAATTAGAACCCAACCAAACTATCTTCATGTAGTGCTAGTACGATGAATAAAGGAGCTTTTATCTTACCTTACGAAAAACATCGACGTCCATCCCGTTCACCACCAAATCCGCCAAATCTCTCCTGTTCATCTGACCAAACACTCTCCTCAGGGTATCATACAAGTTCGTGCTCTGATTGTGTTCCAGTCTGGTGACATCTACTCCAATCTTCTCGGCCTCCCTAGCATCCTGATCCGTGATGACCTTGTGCATTGCCAAAGCTCCCAATAAGTGCTGCGCGGCCTCCTCGTAGCATCCAATATTTATGCACGACACTCCCAAGTTGTACCTTGCTCTCACAAAGTTAGGATTGATGATCAATGCCTTCTCGTACGCCTCAATCGCCTCTTCGGATCTTCCAGAGTTGGCCAAAGTGGCGCCGAGCCTGTTCCACAACAAATGGTTCTTATCTCTCGCATCGAAATCACTCTCCAATGCGGAACTGAAGCAATCCACCGCCTTGTCGTATTCCTCCGCGCCGTAGAACAATACACCCAATCCAACCTGAACTTCAGAGTCGAACGCCGCGCCTTCGGGTGCCGATACGGCGGCTTGGATGAACAGATCTGTGACACGGGAGTGAATTGCGAGCCTATCTAGTGGATTATCCACCGGTGGGGATGTGATATCAGGATACCGTACGTTCAACCATCTTTCAAGCGTATTGTAAGCGGTGGTGTCGTATCCCTCGTTGGTATAACTGATCGCGAGACCCATCAGAGCGCTCATGTTGTTCGGATCGAGCTTCAATGCCTGTTCTAGAGCTCTGATAGCTGGTGTTTCCTTCTCATTCTGCGCTTGCGCCGCACCCAAACGGTCCCAAGCCTCCACGTGACTCGGGTCCTTTTGAACCGCCGCCTCGAAGGCCAGAGCGGCGAGTGAGAGATTGCCATGGCTGTCCATAAGCCTCACACCTTCCTCGAATGGGTTGGCGACTTCCATGTACGGATTCTCCTGCTCAAACATATACTCTCCGAGATTTGGCGGTTGGCCGGCGAGGGTACCAGGCTCCCAATTCCACTCATCAACTTTGACACCGTTGGCTTCCATGTCCTTCTGAATTCCATCCCACAAAGGCTCGAAATCAGAAAACAGGGCCTCGCCGTGCTTTTCCAATTCTTCCTCGATGGCACGATTGGCTTGGGCGTCTTCATCAACGATTGGTTCGTGCTGCTGCTCTTCAATCTGCTTGAATTGGGTCTGCCAGTCCTCATCGGTCAGTTCGACGACCCTTTCCTTGCCTTTGGCCGAGGTGACTGTTTCAGGAACAGTATGGGTCTGAGGTGCTGGACGCACGAAACCAGCACTGTAGAGACCGCCCATCCCACCGTAGCCTTGGAAGCGCTGAGGGTAGTACTGGCCGGTGGAAGCCATTGGAGGGGCGGCCGCGAGTTCTGGCTGTGGCGTATGAACATGCTGGAACGAAGCAAATTCGGCAGGATTGAACGGCTCTCCTTTAGCTTGGGCGGCATGGAAGGCAGCTTCCAATTGCGCACGATCTTCACCTGGTGGCATGGTGGCGAATTCGGCAGCCCAGTTGACTTGGCCTGGTGGTATGTGACTTAACTCGGCACGCATCTGATCGAATTGGAAGGGACCCGCAGCCTGCTGGGCGGCCGGATCTTGCATCAAGAATTGCTCCATCTATAATAGATAGTATTATACAAAATGTGGTTAGAAGGCCATCATGTCTACGTTGCAATATAGGTTTCTCCAAAAAATGCACAAATTTAGCTTTTTTGGTGTACAACGTACCTGCTGGTCACCGGTAGGACCTTGCACCATCCCTTGAGTCCTCATGCCTTGCTGCATGCCAGGACCGCCGGGTATACCACCGACCATGCGGTCCCGCTGCAGCGACTTGTCGTCGGAAACATGTTTTGTGAACTGGGCGAGGGGATTGCGGCCGGTAGAGCACTCGGCGCCTCCTAGGAAAGACATCGTGACGGTTTAATAAGGCCTAACCGTGAGGTTCTGTTGAAGGGTAGGGTGTTGTAGACGTTGGAGGATCGTCCTCACAGTATGTGAAGATCCGAGGTAAAACGCGAGTGAGCTAACTTAAGCTGTCAGGTGTTGCGGTTGACGTTAGCAGGGCGGGACTTCATCGGATGCGTTATGTTATTCGAGCTGACAGTAGAGTACGTTACCAGTTAATAGATGGATGCTTAAATCAAATTCGTTAGAGAGTCATGAGATGGAAGCTATGAGAACGTGATGATGAACTGGAGGAAGAGTGGGCAAATGAACGGAGATAGGTAAGTAGATATATGCAACGGGTCGGTGGGGTTGATGGTGTGTTTGCTTAGAAATGACATTTGTTGCAGCTGCTGGTTGCCATGGCTCGTCCTTTACGGGCGACGGTCGTTTTCAGCTGAAAATTGGCCCGCACTCGCGCAAGCAGCGCCCGCTTCCCGAGGCAATTGGCAAAGAGAAAAAAAAACTCCGTCCGATTAATGCAGAGCCAGCGCACCGGCAAGCTGGCATCCATTGGATAACCGGCCCTGGATATATCGAGGATCCTGATTGATAGGGATACTCGAGCGGTTTCATAAACACTGTCCATGCAATTACTCGACTAACTACACCTTACTGCAGTACTGCTATGCAAGAAAATGTAAACATCCATATGGCCATGTGCGATTTTAGAATGAGAAACAAAACGCCTCTTTAAATTAATAGTATGCGCCTAGCTAAAGCAATGAAAGGGATAACAATATAAAGTAGAAACAATTAGATAAAGGCCTGAAAAATGTATATGTGTGAATGGAGATGCGCAAAATGTGTAATCTATAAATCGTGACATGCTGAAAACTCCTGGAAACTCCGACACCTGTACAAGATCTTTAAAGAAAATTATTAAAACAAGCTATAGCTAGAAACCCAAGGAAACCAAAATACCATAGCCCAGGTCGTATCTCGTAAATAAAATGAAAATTACAAAAAAAAATATAGTCGTCCGTGTAAAAGAAAACTCCGAAAGAACTTTCAAGCGTTGTATTTTGCCATCTTCTTCTCTTTCCTCGCCTTCTCTTGCAGAGTCGGCTTCCTGGTCCAGCCAACCAAGTTTCTCCATCCACTTCCAGCCCCTCTTCCTTCATCCAGAGAAGCTGTGATGCCATTAACAAGTCCCTTCTTCCACGCTGGGGTTTCTCTCTCCCCATCGAGCTTGACCATCCACTCTTCCCACCTCCAGGTACCCACGATGCCAGTCAAAGCTGCAACATCCTGTGTGTTACCCTTCACGATACCGAGTTCTTCCCAAGCCTTGAGTTCGGCTTGCATTTCTTCCTGTGCTGCTTTCCAGTCATCTTCAAAAGAAACACCCAATCTGCGCTTCGCTTTTGGCTTCTCTGCCGGTGGCGCCATAGGAAGAATTGTCCATGTGCGCTTAGTGTGTACGAAACCAGTATTTGCGAGTCTGCTAATCCATCGCTCGGTGGGATGGGGGTCATAGCCGCGGCTTCGAAGTTCTTGAGCAAACTCCTCATTCAGCTGCTCGGTAGCAGGGCCTGGCCGGATGACGTCGCTATCCGTAAGAGACCACTCAAAGTGACCACCCGGCTTGAGAACTCTGTAGCACTCCTTGAGTGTCAAAGAATACTCGTCGGGTCTGGGTGTCTTGCTGTTGCGATCGCGTCGCTCGCTTCTCCTCCTTGGTGGTGGGGTTTGCTTGAGGATAGTCTGCAGCGACCTGGCTGAGACCACATCGAAGTGATTATCTGGGAAGGGAAGCTTCCATAAGGAAGAAACCTTAATGTGCCTGTGGTTCGAAGGACCGGTGAACCTTCGCTTCTCGACAAGGCCCAAGTCGGGAACCGGAACGTTATCAATGTTGATGTTCTTTGGTCTACTAGTTACGGTGTAGACTTTGGAGTGAGGATATTCGTAAGCACAGTGCCATCCCCAATCAGCCACTGGTGCGCCTCCGAGGTCCAATACCCGTCGTCGGACTGGTGGGGGCATAGCGTTCCTGTTCTTTTTTCTATCAATACCAGCTTGGGTGAGGATGTCGTGGGCAGGGCTGATGAGGATTCGGCCATAATGAAGCCACTTTGCAGCCATGAAGACCCAGAGTCTTGAGTTGATCTCATCCTGAACTTCCTTGGCTCTACGCTTTTCGGGACTCACACTCGAGATTTTCGGTCTGTCGTCGAATCTCCAGTGAATAGGTACCTCCGTGACAGGTGCTGGTGGCTCTTCGATCTTTGGTGGAGGAGGAGGGAGTGGACGATATTCGTGAGGGAGTTCATTGCAGATTCTGCGGGTTTGGAATGCATCAAATCTAGTTTGGCGGCAGATGAATGCATCGGAGTGAACCGATGGCTTCAAGAACTTCTTGAAGGCTGTTAGATATGCCGGGTCTTCCACTCTGATCTCGTTTTCCTTGAGATTGTGACGTCTTCCACCTTTCAAGTCGGCTCCCTTGCCCTTGCAATTGACATCAAGGGGGCTTTCTTCACCAGAGGTTGGCGACTCAAGAACAGCTCTGGTTCGATGGTCTCCTGTAGGAACCGAGAGCAGCGAAAGTTGAGGAAGCCCTGGTCTCGAGAAAAGACCGGTTTTGCCGTCATTCGTTCCTGGTCGGCTCTCCGGAAGAACGAGAGCTGCAGCCTTGAGAAGCTCTTCCTGTCGAATTCTCTCCGCTTCTAATTCTTCTTCGATTTTCATCTCTTCATCCACAATGTCGAGATCTTCAAAGGAGATATCATAGCCAAGGGACGTGTCATCAATTTCCTCTTCCTCTTCCTCTTCGATTTCTACTTCTTGCTCGGGTTTCTCCGGTTGCTCCTCCTCTTCCTCCTCCTCCTCCTCTTCCTCTTGGATCGATTCTGGATATTGCTGCTTTGGTGTTGCGATATCAACTTCGATTTGAATTTCTGGCATGGTCGAAACTTCGAAATCGCCCATTTCGTTCAAGCCCTCATACTCAGCTGGATGTCTGCTACTTCTCATGGACATCCTAGCCAATGCAGACTCCGTCTCCAAGCGAGCAAAATCCTCATCTTGCATACTTTCATCATCGATCTCAGATCGTTCGTACGTCGCCACCGAGCTTTCGCGAGGATAATCAGCCATCGATTTGATTCCAGCCCATCGCTCGATTTCCTTCCAGTCTTCCGTCTCGGTAAACTTTGGTCTGTATGTTTGCTCTGGAGTCCTGTCTTCCTCTTGTACCTGCACCTCAACTTCTTCCTCCTCCTCTTCGATTTCCTCCTCTTCAACAAATTGTGGTAATTGAGGGCTGGGAATAGCTTCAAGTTCATCAGCCTCATAGCCCCTTCTGACGACTTCCTGACCAGCCATCATTTCCTTCATGAGCATTCTAATCTCTTTTTCGGATGATGTCTCTGAGGAGTTCATATCACTCATCATCTCCTCCAGTTCCAGTAGTTCGGATTCTTCCATGGAGGCGAACTTGTGCCGAGAAGTATCCACACTGGTCATGGAGGTATAAGCTGCGCTCCTCATAGACCATATTCCCGTATCCCGCCCCGCATATGAAGAAACGGTGTACATTGACGACAACCGAGCTTGGAGAATTGGCGCCACCAACTTTCCCGCGTCAACCTCTTGCATCTGAGAGTGATCTTCCATATCCGGAGAAGGTGGAAAGGATCCCTGTTGGCTCTCCGGTGTCAAATCGTAATGGTAGACGGCCCTGCCGGCCCCACTTTGCAGCTCCATGTGTGTATAAGAAGGTGATCCGGCATCAGATTGAGACGATTCCGATAATATCTCAACAACCAATTCTCTGCGGCCGGAAGGTGTCTTCTTGTGACCTTTCTTTCTGTTGTTCAAATACGACTCGGTCCAATTATCTAAATTGTTGACATGACCGACTCTCGGACTCGACTGTTTCAAGTACATGTGCTGTGGCATATGATAGCTAGATGATATTGAAGATTGCTGGCTGTGACTTGTGATTGGGAATTTCCCTTTCACGGGACTCTGCGCGGGTGAAGACTTTGTATCCGACAAAGTTGGAGAAATTGGAGGTCTCGGACCGTATTCCGAGAAGACGTTGTTGGTCGAGAAGTGTCTCGAATGGCTGGACTTTGGTGAGCTGCCTTGGCTGCCACCCAATAGACTTATCGGTCTACTTCTCGATTTGACTGGAGATTTTGATAACGGCGATGAAGGATTCGATCTCTGCCCCGAAGATTGAACGTTCGTCTTGAGCGCGTGCTTGAAAACGTTCAATCCCAGTCCGTGCAGCTTTGCAGATGTCGACCGACGGTGCGTCGACGATGTGTGTACCGCTATTGTCTCTGTTGTTGTTGTTGTTGTCGCCGCAACATCGTATCCTAATGGCGGAGAAGGCATCGAACGAGGTTGATACCGGGGTGTCGAATCCCGTACGCTAGCTACGCTGTCGAATTCTTCAATATCGTTATTTGAATATGGTGAATGCGGAGATCTGTCAAATACTCCCACCGAAGGAGGTCTAGATCCGCCTATTCTTCTTGCTTCTGCCTCGCCAGTTATAACGCTTAACGGTAACATTCGGTTTTTTGATATTTCTTTGTGCAACAGTAAATGTTTCTAGGAAGCCGGTCCCTTTCGCTGGGGTTAATAAAAGAAAAAATTGAAAAAAATACAGGGCTGACCAGCGCCTATTATACTCCTTAAGGCTTCTTCTTCTTCTAGAGGTACGAATTAAAATCCCCGTTACCGCTTCCTGAACAATTAATTTGTCTCAGTCGTAGACAGGCTACTATATGGGATGTCTAAGAAAAACAGAAAAGAGCAATGCGAGAAGAAACAAAAATATAATAAAGCTACTGAAGGAAGGGAGGGAGGAGGGCCTGGAGAATATGTATAAACGGGCGGGAAAATAGAACAATAGAGGTATGGCTCTGTCTTATTTTTATTTTTTCTTTGCGGTTCGATTTCCCTTTTGTCGCCGAGGTTTCTAAGTGTGGGTACGAACTGTTGCGAGGTTATAATTATATCTGGAGTGTGATTTTTTTTGGCACCCAACTGGTTAAGCGATGAGGCGCAGGATGATTGGGGATTTTGGCAAGTCGAAAGGCGAGCACGTAGGTTGCGGACGGGTTGGGCGTTCGGCTGGGGATGGGTGGTTAATAAACTTGGGCGGTAAGGTAATGCGGAGCATTGGACCGCTCCCCTCGTCGGCTTCTCGACCTTCAAGAGCTCACCAGGGTATCGAGAGAAAAAAAAGAAACCTGGGTGTCCTTGGATGATATCAGAACCGCCGCGTGTTCGAGAGAGGGAACAGATTCGAAAGGTATGATTCTCTGACGTATGGAATCGCAAGCCCGAACGAGGTCGTAAAAAGCAGGAGAATAGATATGGTAGCCAGACGACAGACAATGGTAAAATCGCTCGCTCGAGAACTGGTAAGGACGAGAATCGAATCCAGGCGCTTCCCACTGGGAAAAAAAAAAAAAGATATTATTGTCAGTTAATACGGCGGGAGAACACCCACGTCAGAGCTAGGCGGAGTTAGTTCACCTTAAACTATCAAGATCAAATTCTGGACCCCAGGTCAAATTCCAAGCAGATTAAAACTATCAGACAGCTATCGAAAACGTCCAGACAAGACCCGTCTAGTAAATCACCAAGGGGGAAAAAAAGGCGAAGCACGTAAAATACCGGCTCCTTGGGGCGCGATCGATCTTTTATTACAATCGAGAGCCACTCTCCGTTCTTTTCTTTTGACTCTCTTTTCCATTCATCCATTTTTAGTCGTCTGTGGAAGACGTTTTGATTGTTTCGTAGGCTGTTATCAGGCGAATGTTGGAAGGATGGAGAGCAGCTTGCAGCATGCCAGCACCCACTAAAAGCACAGCAAACCGGACAACCAAAAAACCACGGTCAAGAGGTCAAGAGATTGTTCGGTTATTCTGGCAGGTTGTAATAATATCCATATGCGTGCAAACCGAAGCCCACTGCCTGATATCTGCGCCGCGACAGGTATGCAAGTGGTCGGGGGATCTTCGTTGGCAACATAACATTTTATTTTTCGAAAAAGGAAATATGACAATAGTGGATATTTCTTCGAATTCAAGGTTCGTGGTCAGATGTTTCCTTTTTCTCGCTCTGATTTGACAGGCGTCGGCGGCCGGCCGGAAACAAGAGTGTGTTCCGCGACGTGTATCTATTGCGCTCTTCTCTTCGATATACATGACCTTGCTGCCGAAAAGTAACACGTTCGTGATCATATTTATGGCTGAGAGGACAGCGACAAATCAACTTTGCTGCTCGTGTCAAACGAGCGTGGGTAATTTCGGGGAGATTTTTAGCTCTTTGGATCATTTTTCTCGCGAGCGAATAGCTGGTGGGAACGCTGGGTTCGGATGAAAAGGCGTCGCCCAATTTCGCAGGGAAGGTGGATTTGACGTGAACAGGCCTTGTGAACGGGTTTGCAGGTCTCTCGACCAAAATACGTGACTATTGGCTGGAGAAGGAAATATACCCACCCACTAGTCCCAAATTGGATACCGCGCGCCAAAGCTTATATCGATTGGATGAATTTTTTCAACCACAAAAACTTCAGAACAGGAAGGATATATTTCTTTTTCTACAACCAATGAAATTTATTAGATTTCGAAGATTATTTTTAGACAGAAAGTGGAGGCCCCGCTTTTGAAGTATAATTAACGCCTTGAATCCAGAGGATTGCCAGACTCAGAGCTATAGAGACACTCCTACTATAGCCAATTAACCTCATGCTTGAAACAAAGGTATAGACAAACACTAATATTTACTTTCAAGGTAATCTTGATAAACACTTAGGTACTTAAGTACTTATATTCTTATTTACTTATATTCTTATTATAATGGGAGCCTGAGATTTTAGAATTTCACAGTTGTATCAGCCATCTTTACGATTCGATTCTCGACACCGTCGATATATCAGAGAGTACATGCATTACAGTCTACTCTCGGACCCAGCTACCGATCCCCCACCACAAAACACCGGTCCATCCCTGGTCTCCCAACTCAGTCCTAGTCGAGCTGTCCACTCTGACTAATAACAACTCTTCCGTTTAATATCTTCCCGTCCGGTCTTTTCCCCAATGCTGAGATTCTCATGACAAGATCCATGGACCCGTCGTCGTCATCTATAACCTCACCGAAAACTACATGTTTGTTGTCAAGATAACCCAAAGGAACGGTGGTTATAAAGAATTGGGAACCGTTTGTGTTCTTCCCACTGTTAGCCATAGAAAGCAAACCTGGGGTCGTATGTTTGTGGTTAAAATTTTCATCTGCAAACTTTTCTCCGTAAATACTCTTTCCGCCAGTTCCCTGCGAATATTAATATATCCTTTTAGTAAAAATCCACTGTATGCTTTTATTTTTTCCGAGCATGATGTTTTATAAGGAAGAAAGTATCTATGTCACTAAATACAGGGTACGACGTACATCGCCTTTCGTGAAATCACCACCCTGAAGCATGAAATTGTCGATAACACGGTGGAAATAAGAGCCCGCGTAGCCAAAGCCGTGTTCTCCTGTACAGAGGGCCCGGAAGTTTTCGCTGGTTCTGGGAGTATCTGCAAATAGATTGAATTTGATGCGACCCCATGACTCCTCGGCTATTTCTCGATTGAAATACTTTATTAGTCGATTCTCTAACTATTGTTGACGAAGATCAAGTACACTAAATATATATATATATATATGATTTTAAACTTACGATCTCTATTGGCAGGTTCCCAACTAATGTCAAAGTAGCACTTTGAATGTGACATATTTGTTGGCCTATTTTGTTCGATCGCGAGAAACTACTGGTGTCGAGGTTCAGAATGATCGGAATGAATACTGCATCGAATTTTGTGCGGAATGCAGATGTTGAGATCGCTTGAGGTCAGAAATCTAACGTGTTCATTTTATATGTTTCGTTACCCCTCATTTCCTTTGGAAGTTATAAGCGTCGTCGAGTCTACGCCTAGCGCTAGCTACCACCAATCTAAGTTTAGTTTAACAGTTATAGCTTTTTATAGCGAAATCTTAGATTCTCCGACAAAACACTACCAAATTCGATGACCGCCTCCCCGCACGCCTGCAGTGAGAGGTTACATTCGGCTTTTTTGTTATTGATATTCAAGTCGATACACTAGACTTAGTTTTTGTCCAAAGCTATGGAGATGCTGCGCTGCAAGCTGCGGCTGATACCATGGCACATGCTTGGCAACTTAATTAGCTTAAGTTGGCTTTCAATGTTGTGTTGCGCGGCTTTCGCTCTCCCAGCGATATTCCTTGCCGACAATCAAAGTCGTGCGACAGAGCTAAAAACCTCTGGCGAAGATATTCGAATCTCGGAATTGTTCCTGAAGGATCTGAAAATCAATTGCAATATCGCAGCTCAGAGGTGACCCAGCTTCGTCATTCGGAGCCGCATGAGCTCATGAGAAATGCAAATCTATCCCTTTCTTTTGTCTCGCTAGCCAGATGCCGTCCCTTTGGTCAAGACAGGGCAAGGGGAATTCGCTATAAATGATTACGCAATTGACCATGCGTACGAGATATTCCATAATTGTGATCTGGAACCTCTCCGACACAAATCGCGATCGTATCGCGCGGAAATAAAATATTCAGCGGCCTTAGCTTAGGTACCGCTTATACCATGACCATGCGTCATCCGTGGTTCGTTTGCTCGGATCAATACCATGACTGCGGCTCGATGAAAGAATCCGTTTGCGGAAAAATGGAATTCTGGTATGTGATTTATAATTTGAAGTATCACCATGGGAACCCCTCCGAAGATTCGTATGGAACCATCCGTAGGATATATTCGCAGTTTCAGTGGTCTTAGCTTCCGAGCATACGTTCGAATCATTTATCACAATAATAACAAAATATGCCATTGTTCGAGTGGAAAGGTTGGGATATTCCCACAACTAGCGGTTCCATCACGGTCAGAAGCAAACAATAATCCTTCGACATCCTGTGGCTACGATTAATTCTCTTTTTGAATTTTGAGCAATCATCTCGAGGGCAGTACAACCGTGCTTGTTGAATGTGCGCATTGATCCTCTGCAATTCAGGATTGCCTAGACTGAAGCTCGGCTCTCCTGCCGAGTGATACAAATACTAGCATTTTTATAAGCACGGACTAGCTGCCTAATGTTGATTCATTACTCCCAGCCAGCTTAATTATAATTATAATATTAAAATAAGTTGTTGAGCTAGACACGTGCCGGCGCTGCGCAATGAGGCCAGCCACGGATTGTTGAAAAACGAAGATCCATACCCTACAGACAGGTTTCAGATTATAACCGAAAGATATGCACCAAAATGTATTTTTTTTTTTTTTTTTTTACAAAAGCTCCTAATGGGGAAGCGTATAGATCTTGAAACATAGTCGCGACAAGAAGAAAAGTAGAGTAAAATTTAAAAGCCCGAGTACTATAATGCCACGCACAAGTTAACTAGTTGCAGTGTTGGAACGGTCTGGGCACCTCGTTATTGATGCCCTTTTTTATCGTGGCACGGATATAACCGTGTTTCGCCTTTTTCCGATATCCAACATTGCGGGTCTTAATTTGTAATTAATACTTGGTAGAAATATTTTTAAGCTAGATGATGATATTTGTAGTTGGTTTGCTTGGCCTTTATATAATTATAAAACTCGTTTTATTCTTGAGTCTGCAAGTGTTAATTTAAATGTAAAGTCATGTGCTTGTAATAGAATGTTCCCATTTTGATTTACAACATCCCCACCAGCCGCTAGAAATACTATATATTTTTTTTTATTGCGTGAGTCTTCCTCAAGACGGTTGCTAGTGTCTAAATGTCTGTCCTAGATATATATATATATATCCGGATATCCAAATATCCGGAAAGATGGTTTTTATTATATTTCAGGTTCGAAGAAAGAACTCACGTTTTAATTTAATAAAATATAAATATGTTTGGAGTTGTATAAGAATAGAGAAACAATTCAAAGGTCGTCAAGATTTACCTAAGTTTAAACTATTGCAACCTAAAACATATACCATCTGGCAACGAGACTAGGTAACGTCACTAGAAACGTTAAAAACCATATTATTGTTTTGTGTTGCAGGCGTAGTCGCTTGGTTACACGAGGATCCAGCAATAAATCGCGATATCGGTTGAGCATGTTTCCAAATCGATTAATCGACTCGACTAATTTCGTTCGTATACTGATCAAGTAGCTTTCGGTAATACATACTTAAGTAGATATAAACTGATAAAATGGCAATTGGTAGTAACATGGAACATATTACAGTATCAAACTGCCAGCCGCTGCCTCGGTTACCTATTAGGAAATGAAGGATCAGATTCATTGGCTAGCTTTCTTATCGAGTATGCCTCGTCTCGAGGCGACCGCGCATGCGCCTAGGAGCCCTGAGCTTAAATGTTAAAGCTACAGACCGATGCTCTCAACATTTCCGAGGAAAACCCCACCAATGACATATATCTTCAACAAGCGGTCTATTATAAAAAACCAGCTCCGGACTTCTCCCTCCTCTCCGCTCCACTTATAATTATAATTACTCGGGCACGTATTCATCATTCTCATATTCTAGCCATCGATTCTCGATATACCATCATGTCTCCGAAGCCAATTATCGCTCCTTCCATCCTCGCCTCCGACTTTGGCAAGCTCGCCTCGGAATGCAAACGTATTATCGGCGACGGAGCCGATTGGCTCCACATTGACATCATGGACGGTCACTTTGTCCCAAACATCACCATTGGAGCACCGGTCGTCACTTGCCTACGTCCCGAAATCAAGAAGACAGAGGATGGGAAGGGGACGTTTGACTGCCATATGATGGTTTCAAATGTGATTTTTCCAAACCAAAAACCAAAAACACTCTTCAATTGTTATTACGTGTTATCCATAGCCTCGAACTCTCAAATCACATTGAAAACCTTTTTTTTTAAAAAAAAAAAGAAAAGATAACTAATATCGTGTTCTCAATCAAGTAGCCAGAACAATGGATTTCGGATTTCGCAAAAGCCGGCGGCGACCTCTACTGTTTCCACTACGAAGCCACCGCCAACCCTCGTGACTGTATCAAACTTGTCCACGATAGCGGTATGAAGGCTGGTATTGCCGTTAAACCGGATACCCCCGTCGACGTGTTATACCCGATACTAGACGACACCAGCGGCGATAAGAGCTATTACCCAGATGTAAAAAAACAAAAATCACATCCCCTATATTGCAAATGCAATTAAATCCTAGTTTGATAATTGTATTATATTATTTTTTTTTTTGCAAATTTGGCTAATTTTCTCGATGATAACAAAAAGATGGTTTTAGTCATGACCGTGGAACCGGGTTTCGGCGGACAAAAGTTCCAGGAGAGGTGTATGCCCAAAGTCAAGGCGCTCCGTGATAAATACCCAGAACTAGACATCGAAGTCGACGGAGGTTTAGGACCTAGCACGATCGGTGTCGCAGCGGAGTCTGGCGCTAATGTTATCGTGGCTGGTACGGCGGTCTTTGGTGCTAAGGATCCGAAAGAGGTGATAGAAATGCTTAAAGAGACCGTGGCGAATAACGTTGAGTTATGGAAGGCACGGAGCAAGGTGTAGATAGAATAACATAAGGTCGCATCTGTGCTTGAAATGATGGCTTGTGTACAACTTCTCTATCGCAATTTTCGAGCAGGGATAGCGTATATTGATAGTTCTTTCTCATTCCCAAGCCAATATTTACTATCAAAAGCTAAATACAAGCATTCTATCGAACATTAAACCTAAAATATTATCTTTTTAATCTGAGCGTCTCTCTCGTCCATTCAACAAAAGAAACATCGGACATCCTCGAGCACACATCGCCGTAATAAAAACAAAACATATAACAAATAAAGAGATAAGAACGAGGCCTGCTCGTGACTGCAAAGGATATGTGAAGCACAAAAAGGAAAGAGTATAGAGATAACGATGTACAAATGAAAGGGAGGTAGATGGGGGTGCGTGGTTCGACCGGTGAAATGATCCTTTACAGACACGAGAGCCATCTGAGATATACAGACAAAGTGCAAAGAAACACAAGATGTACAAGAGGTGTATGGAATGAGAATAGAACAAAACAGAATAAAACAAAACACAAAACATTAGTTTTCACTCCAATGGCAATATGCAATGTATCGCGGTACTCAAAAAAATAAAAGGACGCCGCTGAAGTGAGTTTGCGCTATAGTGATATTAATGGATGAACGTACAAGAGGGGGTAAAGGGCGAGCGTAAGAGATAACATGACAATGAGAAAGACGCAGTGCATATGAACTAAGATATAAAAAAGATGATGGACCGACCAGAGGATGCCATTAACACGCGATGATTAAGCGTCAGGCATAAACTCGTCATGGAACGGTACATTTTCTTTTCTCTCATGCTGAAATTTATCCACCAGATCTTGGTTCAATCCAGGCCCAGCACCGTTTCCACCGGCAGCAGTAATGGCAGCGGGCGTCAACTTGGCCTTCTTCGCTTGTGCCATTTGCTGGGCTCGCATCGTGTCCCAGATTCCCTCATCCCTCAAATCCTCAGCTGTCCTTTGGTGATCGCCAATCATGAGAGAGATCCTGAAACCCAAGAACTCATGTTTGTCACGGAAGACAATGATGTCGTCCTGGTCATAAACTCTGAAAAAGTCGTTCTTGAGAAGCTTACGGCCGTGTAAGATAAGGCCATTGGTTCCTAGGACCTTGATCCAGGCTTTCATCTTCGGATGAGGCTTGAAAGATTCATCGTTTTCTGCCGCCGAGTTTGCGAGAACCTCGATGTCCTCCTGATGTGCGAGTATAAGGATGAAGTGATGTTTTGAGACTCGAATGTCTGAAACAAAGCAGATGCAAGCTGAAGAGCGGCCGTAACGAACATGTTGATCAATTAGATTGATTGGCGCGTGTTCGATAGAGACGGGGAGAGAGTTCAGGCGTCCCCAGATGGCCTTGGGGTTAGAGAGACCTCGCAGCTGGGAGGAGCCTTCGCCCAAATCTTCATGATCTTCCAAATGGTCGTCAATGTTGATATCGTCGTCATCGTGACCGTTGAGTGAGTCGTTGCCAGTGAACAACGATTCTGTTTTGGCAAGAGGTGGCTGGTGTGAGGTAGGGTCGTGATTTCCGATGCTTCCTTCGGAATCGATGACGGACATTCGATTCTCGAGAGGCATTCTGGAGATGGTTGTTTGGACGTCGTGAGGAGAAGATTTTCTGCGCAAGTTAGGGGATGATACTCTTTTTGTGATTCTATCTTCTGTCGACAGTCGTCCGGAGCCTTTTCGATGGAGGACGGATTCGGAGTTATTGGTGGAAGCAACGTTAAGGTTTCCAACCATGGTCCGCATGCCTGCAAGACTTCGACCGTCCGGTCCTGGAGTTCGTCGCCGAGGGATTGTCATTGACCTATCAGAAATCGGCGTTTTTGCCAACCCAACGAATGAGTCGTACTGGAATCCGTCCCCGCGAGACGATACCATTGATTCTGTGACACGCCCTACATTTTGAGCGCCAAAGTACTGGGATTCGTCATCACTAGCTTCCATATCAGAGACTCGTGATTGCCCAAAAACTCCAGAACTCTCCGCATATGCACCATCAGGGCTGCTAACTATCACTTCCTCTTCTTCACCTTGCATCTGATGAATATGATTGTCGACAAACGCGCTCAAACCAGCAATGTCAGAGTTGATATCAGATCCCTCAAAAGATCCTTCGTGTTCAGAAGGACCCAGGAGGCTATGATCGGGTACATGGCGGCGTTGCACTGGCATTACCGTTCTGTCCAACGAACCTGCATTCTGAAACTGTCGAAGTTGCGATGAAGGGACTGGGACGCGCTCTCGTTCAAGTCGATTAGCTTGTTCCTGAGATCCCTCGATTTCCACGTCACCTTCATCATCTTGACCAGCTGGATTTCTGGTATTATCCAGATCGCGAACATCAACATCGGACTTCTTTCGTGGGTCCTGCGCTTCCAAACGACCTTTAACCTCCTCCCAGACTTCTATATTTTGCGATAGGGCTTCTTCCTCATCTTCGTCAATGTATGGTGGGAGCCCTCCCTGGCTGCAGTCATCTTCAGAGGTACCATCCTCAAGCCATGGGTGTCGAAGTGCCTCTTTTTCATTCATTCGTTTAGTTGGGTCTGTGATTAAAAACTTCCGGACTAGATCTATCGCATTATCAGAGATGTTGTTTCTGGCGAGTAGGCCAATATCCCATCTTCCGGCGCAGATCTTTTGCTGGATTTCTTCTTGAGCTTGTCCAGAGAAAGGTGCGACACCGGTGAGAAGAGTGTAGATCACACAACCTAGTGACCACATGTCGCAAACGTGACTATAGCGGCGGTTTTCCTTGTGGCTGAAGCAACAATTTGTCAGAGTTTGTTTATTGTATTTATTTCTTTTATGCAAAGGACAACTCACTATTTGATATTCCTAGTAACCGGGTTTTGAACGCCAACCACAGTAGGGAAGACCTCCGGTGCAAGATACAGCATTGTGCCGCAGAAGGTTTTGTTGAACTCGTTCTCCTCCTTAATCATCTTTGCGAGCCCAAAGTCACTGAGCTTCACAAGGAGAGGATCTTGGCTCTTGATGAGAATGTTATCGGGTTTGATGTCTCTGTGAGAGATATTGAGGTTATGAATAAAGACTAATGCGTTATTGACTTGCTGGGTAACTTGTCGGGTAAGATCTTCGGCCATGCGGCCATGAACTTTGATGTACTCGCTAAGGTCACCGAAGCCAACATACTCCATTCGGATATAAAGCTGGCGTGGCATTTCTTTGTATTCTTCATAATGAATTATGTTTGGCTAGCGCCCAAGTTAGTATCAAGATCTTCAAGTAGCAAGCTTGGAAATCATATAGTTAGGAGCACGACTTACGTGCTTCAATTGCTCCATGATCTCGACTTCCTTGAGAACACCCAGATATCGTGCTCTGCCATTCTTGCGGCCAGATTCCTCTTGCGGTCCAAAGACACGTTTGTTGATGATCTTCACGGCGAATAGATCTCCCGTGGACTTGTTGGTGAGCTTTCTAACGATGGCGAAAGCTCCTTTGCCAATGATATCTCCGACCTCATAAATGCCATGTTCCCCAGTCCAACCATCTGGGAAGGGATATTGTTCCGAGGTAGCATCAGAGCCGTGTCCTTGGCCGGCTTGGGGCCGACGGCCGGGCGGGAGCATGGCGTTCTGGGCATGAGCTCGATTTGCCCATCGGACTTGCTCCCACGCCTTAGGATTGGTGCTCTTCAAGTCTACGATAAACTTGAGCTCATCCTCGACGGGTCCCAGAGCGAGAAGAATTTGAGAACTATTCGTGAGAATTCTTCTGCGACCAGAAACACCTGGAACTTGATGACGGTTTTGCTGTGCTCGTTGGGATTGCAGACAAACAGCATCTACCCAAGTACCATTCGTAGAACAATCTTCCAACATGATGACGCCTTCGTCAGTGGTGAATATCCGAAAGTGTACATTGCTAACCCGTCGCGAAGACGATTGTTGGCCAAGAGCAACATCGCACTTAAGGGGGTTGCGGCCAAACGTGTATCCGGTTTCGGGGTTTTTGGGAGGAACCTGACTACTAAGGCAAATGTAACCTGGTAGACTCGACTCAACGTGGTTTCTAACATAAGCAGGGAATCTGCGGGCCAGGTAAGCAACAGCTGCATTTGCCGCAGGAGAAGCGGGGTGGAGAATGAGGAGGATAGTCGGGTCTGGAGGAGGTTTGGGACGCTCGGGCTGCTGCTGAGTAGCGGGCTGGGTAGCCTCAACCTCGTCGTCCATGATTGCTAATAGTGAGACCGATAGTTTTGTTCCAAAGAATTTGAATAATTTGTAAATGTAAAGGAGGGTAATTACTCGAGGAAGATGTAAGAGGAGAGGAGGGAGGAGGTAAGGAGAATATTATATAGGCGCTCGAGCGGCGCTGAGCTAGTTGGCTCCAGCTATTGGTAGAATTGTCTATATGAACGTGCTATACGGTGGGAAATGTCTAAAGAGTGGGGTTTTATATATCTGCTACGCCCGGCCGCTGAAGACGTATCGATAGCAATGTAATTATGGAAATCCTTTGGCCCGGTTCCAATTATACGGTATAGCTATGTATAGTACTCGCAAGTGGGTGGCAGACGAGCGACGCAAAAGATTTGAATCCGCGGAGGCGACGTAGGATCTATTCGTACGCAATCAAGGGTAAGCATCTACACCATAGGCATGAAGACATGATTATGCAATAGAGTTACATAAGAAAGACCAATTAAGATCAGGAGTCGAAAAGACTCGCGCGCAAAAGATATATAAAGCAAGTAGAGGCGTTACGCTGTCCGCGACACTTCTCGAGGTCATGGAAAAGAGTAGCGCAGATGAGCACGGGAATATGCATGTAGACGGCTTGCGAATGCAAGAGTCAGAGGTTTGAAGCGGGACGGAGGAGAGTAATGCTCACCGGAAAGATTTTAAAGAAAGTGAAAGTCTGCAAAAAAAAAAAAAAAAAAAAAAAAAAAAAAAAAAAAAAAAAAAAAAAACCTCTTGCATCAAACTCGCTGCGTGCCGTCCTACCAGCAAGAGGATCGCCGGATCCTGCCAATGGACCGCAAGGGATTATTTTACCTTTAGTGTCGGGTGAGAAATTCCCGTCGACAAGGGGAGAATAGCAGTGAATTGCCTGCGTTTTGTCTCGTTTGTCTGGTTAACCTGCCCAAAGGACGAGGAAGAATTAAAGAATGTCGCGGTGGACGCGTAAAGAGTTAGACTGAAAAATCCGCGAGTTCACGTGGCCCAATAACCCCCCCTTCTTTCTGCTCTATGCTCCGTGTTTGAGAGGGTGGGCTGATCGGTCGTTTGAGGACCACGCAGGGAGATTTGGGCTGTCGTGAAAAAGGCAGCTTTCTTTCTTGCCTGGTGTTGGCGCGGAATTTGGGAGATTTGCTGGGCGAAAAAATCCTCGTTGAAGGTGCAGGATATGATGGTATCCGCTCTGAATTTCCGGACTTATGAATGCTGTTGGCGAAATCGAGTCATCGATCAGACGAATCTTCTGGTGATGCTGAACTAGATTAATTTTGTCCGCAGAACAGAGAAATGAGCGTGGGGGAAGGGTACAAGTTTCGACGCCACGATAGAAAATATTTTCTATTGCAGCATA
This sequence comes from Arthrobotrys entomopaga, assembly GCA_012184315.1. Lineage (NCBI taxonomy): Eukaryota > Fungi > Ascomycota > Orbiliomycetes > Orbiliales > Orbiliaceae > Arthrobotrys > Arthrobotrys entomopaga. The sequence continues at coordinate 274,626 of LDDX01000193.1, forward strand.
ACAATAACGGATAATATCTTATGTTGGTTGGCACAGGAGAAACATCCGACCTCATCAGCTCGACAAGCTTGGAGCTTGCGGAAAGTGAAAGGTTGAAACTCGGACCAGAGAAGGATAGTGTCCCAGATATTGGAAGCTAGTGGAAGTGGGCTGTTCGAAACACCAGACTTTCCCCTGCCGGACAGAGACGTCGTGATTGGACAGCAGCCTGGCAACAACATTGGAGCACCTCGCTGCGCATGCGCATCGGATGGTCCCTGGCCTGGACTCGGTATGCAGAACTTCAAAGCTGTTGCGAATGGTAAATTCCGGGTGGGCGGTGCGATAGAGTCTTACAGCAGGAAAGTTTCTTTTTGATCGCTGTCATGATATGATCGATTCAAAGTTTCAAAAAGTATCTAATCATATGTTTCCTGACGAAGGGAATGTTTGTCTTAACGATATGATAGGCTGTTAAGGAACAGTCGGCAGCAATAGCAAGTCCAAGCTCTGATAACAATTAGCAGTCAGTACTGCAGTCGTGAGCATATTCTGCGAGGATGGTGGTGATGGTGGTTGTGGTGGTGTGGGGAACGCCCAGATTGATCCGGATATGCAACCACTCTCCCTTCACACCTGCGCGGGTGCGGGAGAAAAGCCTAGATTTGGGGAGCTGATTTCCTGCTGTTTTGGAGGAAACGATCCCAAAGTCCAAGGGTGCTGCTGGTGTGTGAACTACACATAACAATGATGGCAGCTCGGTTGAGGGCCCTAGGGACTCTTTCCCCTGCGATGATGATGAAGAAACCCCTTATCAAAAGGATGAAGTTGTCCGCTGAAAAAGTCACACAGCGATGTGCATGACATCGATTCGGGCAGTCTGCGCTGTTAATTAACCAAGGTGCACTGCTTTTGGAATATGTCGAGCTCGGGCTGTTGGTACCCATCAAGCAGGGTGCTTCATAATTGTAAATTGGAGATATATCGAGATATCTTGCATGAAAGAAAAGAAAGCGAAACCTTCAATTGGCCGGCTACGTCTCGGTCTGGCACAGAATTCATGCAAAAAAAGGGAAAAATCTTCGGTGTTGCAATTGTCGTGATATCATCAACGACGATGCGAAGCAAGGGGTCGAAACAAACATCTTCGAATCCATGCGCAGATGGTGGTGGTGGCCACGCTTGCCACGATCCAATTTCACCTCTATATCGATCGTACCAGACTACTTGGTATCAATATCAATCGTACTAATTATCGAAGATACATATAGTATACATGCACACATGCACATGGCCACCCACAATCGGGCTCGATTGATATGATTCGATTAGCGCGAATTCATGACCCCTCTGTGTCGATGCTCCATCAGATCACGGACCGGATAACATGATGCACATCTCAACTCCCCCCCCTCCCAATAAATTTCCCTGTGCATTTGATATTATTACAGCAGCATAGCAATCAGGCATTATTTTTTATTTTTTTATTACAGGGCCCCACTAAGAATAAGAAATGAAAGCCAAATTTGTTGGCCCGGAACCAAACGGCCGGGTTCATGGGTTGCTCGAACGCCCCTCTTGGCATTGCTCTAGGATTGGATCCTTTTTCATTTTGCCATCCTGGTGGAGCAGCGACGAGACCCGGCATGGGGTGGAAGGGGGCCATTCTGGGCACAAGTTCAGAATACTTTGTGCCGTGATGATGATGATGCTTATGTACAGGTAGGTCTGTAGATGTTGCATCCGCAAGGCGAGTTTCGAATAATTTGAAGGCACCAAGATACATTTCAACTAGCTGGTGGATCAAGTCCTCGTACAACCATACACCACCAACATAGGTTAAGTACTTAAGTATCCCTAGCATCTGGTATGGCCATCATTCCTCACGATGACTAGCGGTTTTTTACGCAGACATGCATCGGTGAGAGCACTGACTAGCGGTGATTATTTTACTTTTGCTCAAGTATACGCCGATGTATAAACGTCGCACCTCGTCTGGTACTGCAGCGGCTATTATTTCACACTATGACAGGAGTTGCTATTAAGGACTCAAGTACTTAAATACTTAAGTCCTCAGGTAATTACTCGATGGGATAGGTCTTTTTCATAGGTGAGGAGAGAAACTTCAGTGGGGTGGTGAAGTGACAAATGTGGAAGGCTATATTACCCGTCGACAACAGATATATCGATAATGAGCAAGCAGCACCCGCCCCGAAACTGATGTGAAGAAACTGGCCAACTATGAAGAAACACCACAAAGATGTTCCCAGCCTAGTCATTCCATTCTCGACCTCTCAGCTAACACCAACAGGGCAGTAGGATGGGCGAGAGTTGGAAGCGTCTATGGCAAAGATTGACGGGGAAAAAACAATTAAAATCCAACAGCCTCGTTAGGGGTGACTGTTCCAAGCTATAGCTGCTTTTTTTTATTTTATTTTATTTTTTTTTCTTTGCCATTCGCTCGCTACCAGCCTGGAAGCAAGTCTCTGCGAACCTTTTAACCTCATGCAACCGCATGGAGTTTTTCCTTCGCTAAGGCTCCGCCAGGATCCACCCATCCATTCAAGGGCGCTTTTCTTGGGCCTCTGACTTTTTTTTTCTGTATCTGTAACAAAGCCATTTGCATATCTTAGCTGGGATCATTTTGCAAGCAGCATTTTTTTGGGTGTGGTCTTTTTGGCCTTTCTTCCTCGACAAGCACGCACACTCTCACACACACACACACACACATACACACGCAAGGAATGAGAGCTTCCCAATCTCTCTCTCCACAGTGCACCAACAGGATCATCCCCAATATAATTTTCTGGCTCTCTCTCTCCCTCGTCGACCCCCTTCCTTTTCTCTCACTTCCATACAATCTCTCATACGATCTCTTCGACACCTAAATTGGTCTCCTTTGCTGTCTGCTGAGACCCCTTCTCCCTTTTCCTTATATCTCTTTTTTCTCTCGATCTGTCCTCTTTCTCATCTTCGTCGTCATCATCATCATCATCATCATCATCATCTTGTTAGCACCAACGATTTCATATATCTTGTATACAGCCTCTTCCCTGCTGTTTTCATTTTTTTTTTTTTTTTTTCTTGCCATCGTCCACAATACCCTCTCAGCCTTAGATATAGATTTCCTGTGTCTTCCGCTCCAAAAAGTGAAGATTCTATTGTCTGTGACCGGTGAACATTTTTCTGGCTGTTGCTGTGCACGATCACATTCTTCTGCGTCTCCTGCTTTGCCAGTTGCGTCGCAGGGCTCCGTTTTGAGGCGGACACATCATACCAAACCCAGTCCTCCTCCTCTATCTACGCTGACAACAGTGTTAAGGGGGTCGAATAGGTCTTAGACCGGGCCTGCCCTTGGATCCACAGCGTCGGCTGGCTAAAAAAAAATACAAGAGCGAAACCAAAGGAAGAAAAAAGTTGTTCCATTCCGGAAGGCTAAGAAGACAAACAATCTCCGGACCCCAGTCTTCCGTTGTGTCCGTCGTCTTTTTTTTTTGATCGGGGTTTTCTTGCAGGGGGTGGTTGCAATAAATTTTTTTTACTTTTGCTTTGACCAGGGCCGTTGTCTTTTTATTTTTTTACTTTTTTATTTTATTTTATTTTATCAGCCTGGGCCCAAAAATTTGCTGGTTGCTGGGAATAATAATCGCTAGGTTCATTTCAATTTCGTCTGGTGGTTCATCCATCGCGTTGCCAACTTTGCACCAGCCAGACGGCCGTTTCTCACCCTCTCCTCTCTCTTTCTCTCCCCCCCTTCACTCGCCGTCAATTTCTCTCCTCGCCAACCACCATCACCATCACCATCACCACCACCACCGCTAGCGAAGCCAGCATCAACCGGTCTATCCCTCGGTCGGTCGTCGCTCTTACCACAACATCGTTTCTTTCATTAGCATAACGATGTTGATGGTCTGAAAAACTATTGTCATATCGCCCTTTTTCTGTCCTCCTTGTCACATTTTATCATATATATATAATATCACATTTTGTTGTTGTCGTTGCTGTTGTTGCTGTTTGCGACGACGACGTCGCTTATTAATCTCTCCCCTAATCAACTACCACAACAACAACCCAGCCCAGCCCAGCATAGCCGCCGCCGCCAGCTGGTCGACGTCGACGCAACACAAATTCTATTGCCCGCCGCCAGTTCCTTCCAGTTCCTTCCACACAACACACCCCACCCACTCATCAAGCTACCATCAAACCGTCAACCATCACCAATCTCTCCACCATCGCCCTCTTTAATGACCTGAACGCTTCCCCCGTTGATATCCCCCCCACAAAATAGCACAAAAAAGTTCTGTTGTTTGCTTTCGCTTTGCTCGTCTTCGTTCTATATATCTATACCTTCCTTCTTCTGAATTCCTGTTCACATCCTTGTAATACCATTCCTATTAATATACCAACTCACCGGATCCTTGTTGCAAGCCGACTCACCGATCGTTTTCTTTCTCGGGACGCCCATCATCGTCCCGATCACCATCATCTGCGCCCTTTACTCCAGAGGCGACATTTCTCAATCGACCGAACGACCTTTTTTCACTCCTTCATCCGTCCCTTTAGTCTCTTTCTTTCCTTCCAGAAATCGGTTGCAATATGCCGAACAAACACTATCTCACCGACACTGATATCTCACATTCGTTCCCTCAAAAACGCCATGTATCCGCTCCCACTCGATATACGCCTGTCCAGGCACCTCAAACCCCTCTCTACAGCCCTATCACCCAGGCTCCGTCACCCATATCTCCGTCTCGAGACCATGAAATGACGATCGATAAGCCGGAGCATACCCCTGCATCACCGGTTGATGTATACGACTCTGCTCTCTTGACCCCTCAGGAAACTAAAAGGTCAACTGCCTCTCCTCCTGCCATGTTTCAATCACCTGTACAATCTCGACCAGTCAGCCTCGATCGTCGTATGGCTGAGCTTGCCCAAAAGATTTTGGGTACTGACATGGACCTGGAACTGGAAGTGGAATCTGATGATGACCTGGGTCCGGACGTCGACCTCCACAGCTCTAGGAATCTGGTGGCAAAATACCTTGGTCAGACCGAGCTTAATCCCGACGTGATTGCCTTGAAATCTATGATTGAGATGCTGCGCAAACGCCGTCAGCAATGCCTTACGGATATTGGACAGCTGTCCCGTATGAAGGAATCAGCTATGGCCAGGCCCGATCGCTTCGCTGCTAGAGTAATCGCTGCGTCTCGTGGTGCCCAGAAGACTAGTGTTCATCAGGGCAAGCATCATTGGAGACTCGAAGAGAACGGTTGGGAGATTCCTGGGCCCCTTGAAATCCCACGTGTTCCCGATTTCCAATGGTCCAAATATGGTGTTCCACACATCTATAGATCTCAAGATGTTACGTCCGCCACCACCACCACAATTAGCCCTAGCGTTCAAACTCCATATTCGGCCCAACCTTCACCCCTCGTCCAAGAAATGATCAACCCTAACTCGAACAGGATGACTACCAGAGCCACAAATTCTGCTCGATCTGCTGCCGCTGCCGCTGCTTCTGCTAAACCAGTCGCACAAAAGGGCTTCAATATTAGAACGGGCCTTGATATGGGGGCCAGACAAAAGAAGAACACCTTGATGAGCTACACCAATCCTTTCATGAATGACTTCAATCCTGCTTCCCGACAAAGTCGACTCTTGTCCGTTGGGCTTGCGTCTTAGAATGGCGGAGGTCTCGACCTACACAAGCACAAAATACTAGACTTCGGGAAACCTGATGTTTCTCCTGTTCGTACTAGGGAAGAAACGATCAAATTTTTGTCAACATTTCTCGATGAAGATATCGTTCGGAGGGCCGAATTGGCGGTGCCAGCTAGGAGAACTCGTAAGAGTCTCACATCAAGCAAAAGTGATCGTGAGATTATCAATCAAGGATTGGGTGATAGAATGGAATTAGACACTCCAGTCTTCACCGGGATCCGATCCGGGGCGAAAAGACACGTTTCGGGACCTGCAAAGCTTGGTGGAAACACCTCGCATCAGGACGATAGGAAGAAGGATTCTGAAAAAGAAACTCCCTCGCCTTCCCCAATCCCGGGCCGTTTCACGATGCCCCGCCTTGTTCCTGCCTCGGCATTTCCAAGCACAAGATACAGTTCACAAGCTGGTCCAGGAACCTCTGGACAACCCCCCTCAACTCAATGAGGTCCACTTGACGACGTCTTCACTGAAAACCGACATACTCAACTAACAGATGAGGTCTAAAAAATCAACCAACTAGCGATTCTTTCCCTCTTTTTTTTTTTTTTACGAAACGGTGGAACCGGTATCCTCCATTCTTACGAGCATTCTTACATCTTCTCAACCAAATATTTTCTTGTAATTTTCAAATCTTATTTATTATTCTCTAGCATTTGGCGGGCGTTCTTTGTATTTCTCTTTCTCCTTGGAAGAGACCGGTTTATTCTTTCGAAATCAAAAATCATCCTTCTACGTCCTTCTCACGTGTCTTTCACCTCTCTCTCTCTCTCTCTCTCCTAAAACCGAAAAAAACTGCAAGTCTGTTTTCTCTGCTATTGTTTTTCCCGTTTTCTCCTTTATATTGTTATGAGGGTGGTGGAATATTTGCTTTTTCAAAAAAATATATCGTTTTACAAATTTTATTAACAGGCGAAGAGGACGGTGGAGTCTGACGAATTATGCAGATTACCCACCGATGTTACTCTCTTCCCCATTCCTATTTTTTCTTTCTCTCTTCACGGCATTACCTCATGGACATTTTATATAACGCATGTTCATGCCGATAGCAAAAACCAAAAAATACTCTCACCTCTTGTGTTTTTTTTTTCAATATAAACAGCTTTTCCTGTTTTGTCGTTCCCGTCTCGCTGTGTGTTTCCTCAAAAAATTACTTACTTATATAAAAGAAACCGACCTTTTTAATCGTTCAACTTTTATCATTAATGCATTGCTATAGAACTTCCTTTTTTTTTTACCTCTCCCAGGGGAGGATCTCTTATAGCTTTCTTTTATTCTTTGAGTTTTTCAATATGAAAAAACAAACCGAAAAAAAAAACGCTAGGATAAGATAGGATAGGATAGTCGTGTATTTAGATTTTTTTCTTTTTTTTAAGAAAGATGGGGGGGACTGATTCGATTCTCTTTCATTTATAAAGGGTTCTCGGGGACCTCTTCTTTTTTTTTTCGTATTTTTTATATATATGTAAAGAAAAAAGTTAGTATAGAGAATTAATGGGATCGGAAGGGTTTGGACTTAAAAGAAGTGAGATATATATACTATTGCTTATAGTATCTTCACGTGCGCCTGGTCTAGGTTATTTCATCGTCCGGGTTTATATATGTAAATACGTATGTGGTATCTCATAGGATTATCAGATCTATACTGAGAGCTAGCTGTGGAGTATATATATACTTAAGTATCATATATAACATAACCACCTCCATTGCGAACATATTGGGGGAAAAACCAAACCAAAATTTCGTACACATGTTGCTAAGGCTTTCCTTCCCTTCCTTTTCCTTTCCTGCGTGGCAAAGTTACGTACGTACATACGGGGTATTGTTATCATAAGATTCTGCGCCAGATAGATATCTACAGGAAAGACACACAAAGCAATTCCATTTGGGAGACCGAAAAAAAAAAAAAAAAAAAAAAAAACCTCCTTTGGTACGAACAAGTTTGACGTGGGGGAAAAGGGAAAAAAAAAAAGAAAACATGAATGGGATTCTTTGGAATTTGATGCGTGTCTGAAGATGAATGACAGTTGTATACCTATAGCTTCCGAGGTGTATTACCTCGAAAGTCGATCGGGGAATTTGTACGCTTTGTTAACAAGAATGGAAATGGTTAAGAGAGGAATTGAAAATGAAAATGAAGAAAAATTCAACCTCCATGAGAAAGAAAAACAAAACTAATCCATCCAGTCAGAAATAGAAAGCAATACTCGCGTTAACGTCGTAATTGAAGCCAGAAAAAAAAATAAAATAAAAATAAAAATAAAAATAAAAAAAAGACTGTTCGTTTCAAGTCATAAATCCATTCTCCACCTCAACGTTGTCTTAGAATTTCTGCACAGAATCCACAATGTTAATAATAAAAATCACCCAAAGCGGTATACCCAAAAAGTGGATTGCATATATCGTACCCGTCAAAAACTGCTCGAAACTCAATGTGATGTATCCATCACGGTCCTCGTCATACTTTTTGAATACCTCCGTCATCCTCTTGAGCGAAATGCAAGACTGCACGAATAAATCGAACGATATTGCGTTTTCTCCCCGCTTGTCGTAAGATTTGAACAGAATTGTGACAAACTGAGGGGATAATCGGTATCCGAATGCCGCCAGAGCGTTCGAGTATTCCTGATAGCTGATATTACCGCTGTTATCGGTGTCGAATCTGTCAAACAGAGCTCGCCAGGCGGCTAGGAAACCCCATAGACCACTATTTACACATCATCGTGTTGGTACAAGATGAAAAAAAAAAAAAAATGCTGTTTTTGTGAAGATTATGTATTTATAGATCTCACCAGAATTCGTTGAATCCGATTGTACCATCACGATCCGTGTCAAACATTCTGCCGCAAAAGGAATCTTAGAACGTTTTGCCTATACACGTGGCCGTGGCCATGTTTCGTGTAACCTCCCAAGGAGACAATCTTACCTGATCATCATACGAACTGTGTGTGGGTCAAAAGATGACCAATCCCCGTTGACCAAAGCTGCCCGTAGCTCCTTCTCACTCAGCTGTCCGCTACCTATTCCCCCCCCAAATTTGCAAAAAAATTTAGCAAACGAACTGCCAAAACATAGACACCCCCCTCCTCCTATCTAGTAAAAAAAAGACACAAGATAGATTCTCAAGACGCACCATCTTTGTCAACAGCTTTGAAAAGTGGGTACAACGTCGGATCAGCTCCCTGTGGTGGTGCAGGCGTCGGAGGTGGTCTCGAACTGTTAGGTCGCACAGGCAGTCCAACACCAGCAAAGCCAGCACCAGCAGTCACCGGCGGAGAGTTTGGAAAGGCGCCAGGCATGCCACCATAGTGATTAGGTTGCTGCTGTTGTTGTGGATGAGTGTATGTTCGGTTTGGCTGATTGTTGTGTGGGATCGGAGGCTGTGGTTTCCCATAACCGGCATATTGGCCTTGCCCTGCGTTTGGATAAGTCGGCGCGCGGTTTGGCTGCCGGTGGCCTTGGGATGAGAGAATTTGGGCAGCTGTTGAGTTTTACGCAGCGTTGTTAGTTCGTAGTTAAGAATAATTCGTTTTTGATCGATCCCTAAGTGAATGAATACCTTGCTCGGGTTCCGCGTGAATCGGAAGATCGTCTACGGAACAGTCGTATTTATGTCAGTTGGGCTTCTAAGAGTGATGGTGGGGAGCTGAGGTCGCGACAGCTTTGGCGGGGTAGCTCCGAGCTGAAAAGCCCTCACCCGGAAGCGACATGAGGTTATATACCTGGGTTAGAATGATAGTATGCCATCTTGGGTATGCAGTTCAGCAAGTTCGCGACCGGACGGTGACGAAATGTCGGATTATCAACCTTTGACAGACGTTGGATGAGGTGACTGATGAACTCCGAAAGTTCGAGTTTGGGTGGGAGAGGTGGCTAAGACTGAGGGTTATAATCCTTTCCACAACAGCGAACGAAGGATCCCGGCAACGGCAATCTTAACCGTCAGCTTGGTCGAATGTAGCAGCGCTAGAACACTAAGAGGGAAAGAAAGACGACGATAATTTGGAAGACGGGACGGGAAGAGGATATCTTTTTTTTTTTTTTTTTTTTTTAAAAAAAAAAAAAAAAAAAAAAAAAAGGTTAGGTTTTTCAAGTCGCCGGATGTCTCTTGATTTGACGGTGTGACGATATTCCGATAGGCAAAAGAGAACTAGCCAGTCGGGTCATGTACTCAGATATGCATCAGGAGGGAGTCAGCTAGTGCGAAAAGGACTCTGCAGACCGCGTGCATAATATACTCCTACTTACTATTTGACTCAGTGATGCATAATACCAGCAGCGGGCCAGACCGATGCCGTCTTACTCGAAGAGTTTAAAAAATCAAAAGGTTTGATCCATCGGACGATAACGAGGCTGAAAAAAGGCACCAGGTATGATCCTAAGGCACAGTCACTGGTCAAAGGTATTGCCGATATTAAATTTACCAATAACCTAACCATTAAATGATATAAAGTATTTAAAGTAGGCAGAAATTTCATATATTTAAATTCAATATTTTAAACCCTACATGTATACATCCAGCATAAACACTTGAGTCCTTACTTTGAGCCCCATATATCATACGATCCGGAAGCAACTATTATTACAGATAATAATAACGATTGCTTATACATACATCTGCGTCAGCTTCTCCAGGACAGAACAAAAAGAAAAAGAAAAAGGGAAAAAAAGCTTAGTCGTCTGTTGGGACAGGGTCTTTGCGGTTCCCCTCGTTTGACGGGATCTCTCGGAGTTCGGCAACATATGAAAAGGGTAAATTATAACATCGACATATTCTAAATGAATGGAATTACTTGAATGGCTCGTTTTGAAGAACCATTCGATAACAAACATAATCATTCAGTCGCCCAGTACTCAGTGATTTATTATGAACGTTCAAAACCCTCAAGAACCGTTCGCAAGTCACTTTTTTTTTCTGTCTAGTAAATTTATCATACATATACTCTGACAGCATCACGGGGTTCGATCTGGAGATACACAAAAGAATATATTATAATAGAATACCACAGTAAAAGATACTCACTACGGACTATTATTTTTGGCAGGCTGTTAGTGTCAGACAGCCTGAGGGGCTCACGTGGCCAGCTAGAATTGGACTTTTACCGCCGACTATGTACCTAAGTACTCAAGTACTTACCCAAGCGCATAAGTCTGACTTCTCACACATACCATATTGTCTCACGAGGAAAAGCCCCAATTCAACCTCAGCTCAACACATTTTGTTGAAAGGGTTGCCTCGATATCATATATCAACTTGGCTGAAGCTGACGTAGATAGACCACGAAGTCGGTTTTCTGAGCGCTGGGTAATAATATAAACACTCACAATCATATGCCCATTAAACAATGATATTATAATGTATATAATTATATAAGCGTTAAAGCATGGGATGTATAAAATGTTGTAACTTGTATTCGACTTCAGCTTGCGGTGGAAACATGCAAGCCAAAATCAGTTGCATCTGGTATAAGAAGAGAAAGAACACCCAAAATGCAAAATAACAAACACAAAGCAGAAGACTAGAAATAAAACCCATAGCTGCACCTTCCAGAAATGGTCTTTCCTGGACATATCAAGTAGGCCGATTGTCCAAAAAAAAAAAAAAAAAATGAAATGAAATGAAATATGAAATATGAGCTACAAATGAGCTAATAGAGACGATGTGGTAGCCAAAAGTTCTTTGGTCCTAATTCGTCGTGGATTTCAAGAACTGGATTATAGCGAAGAACAATACCATTGTTAATCCTTTCATCTTGGAATACCCTAGTGCTCTCGAGTATGTTGTTCGAAGCATTCTCAAATCTTAGATTAGGTGAATAGCTTTGGTTAGCTGATTCTCGGTTGGCATCATGATCGCGTTCATTTTTGTTCAGAAACCCCGTGTAAAGATTCAAACCTTGAACAGCGAATCCTTCATTCGCTTCGGTAGCGAGTTCTATGCTGTTGAAGCAAGAACTTGTCTCAGCCATCGGTCTAAGTCCAGTATTTACCGAACTGAATTCCGTTCCTCCATGATTATCTTCAATCAAGCCATCATATTCATTGCATTGTATTGCTTCGTAACCAGGTCGTTCTTCTGTCGAGGCCAGATCACAATCGTTGGGAAGAGCTGTTCGAAATAAATTATATTCAGCATTGGGTGGTAAATTTATTGCTTCGTAGTGTCCGCTTCGCTCCTGATCCAGATCATAATATCCATTGTCTGCATTCACGTTAGCGGTTCTCATCAAAGAATTTTCGATCTCATTGCTGAGTTCTGGAGCCTGCAGGGTTTGATCAAATATCTCTTGGGAATCCCCAGCCTGCGAATGAGTCAGTCCATCGAGTCCGAAGTGCTGAATAGGCCCTTGCAGAGATTCTTCCCGCCAACGAAGGGCTTCTCTCGCGGCCTTAGAATCAAGTGAAGGTACAGTTGCTTCCTCTTGTACCGACCCTTCACCAAACAGGCTTGATCGAAAATCGCCGTTTGGCTCGCGAGACCATCTCGACCCGGCATTATCAGCTCTGGTATCCCTCGCGAGGTGCTCCGGATAATAAACAGCAAAACTCTCCTCCTTGCTCCTGATAGGGTTCACGTAGGTGTCACTGATAGAGTGCCCTGGTTTCTGTGGCGAGTTCTCAGTAGTCACGGTTCGTGAGTTCTCAGGTACAGGATCATAATCCCGAGGAATTCTCCAAAGCCACGCGACAATGGGATCTCCGATTTCTGACGATTCTAGTTTGGAATAGCTCTCAAGCTCCCCTCCGGAGGAATTCACAGAAAGCGATCCAAAAACCGATTTACTGGATTTATGTGGTGATAGATTCAGCACAGAGTCAAGTGTTTTGCTTTTTCGTATGATGGGTGTAGGAGCAGTTTGTAACCTTCCGTGTCTCGTCCGAGAGGTTCCGCTTGAAGAATAAATCGATATCGGTATATGCCTTTCCGTCTTATTTGGTTGAGTTTCTGACTGGTAATTATTACCGTTTTTGGGGGGGTTTACTGGGTTCTCTCTCTCTATTATCGGATTGGGATCGGTGTTTTCCTGTTTAGGGGATGCGATTTTTGGGAAGTATGACGAAATTCGTTCCTGGGCGAGAGGTTTACTCCAGTCTTTGCATTCTGGAACTTGATTTTGATAATCTGCTGGAACTCTCTGTCGTAAGAACTCCATTTCGCTGAATGAGAGGTCTGGAACTTCTGAACCGTTAGTCACATGCCCTCATGGACGTCATGGGAAGTCCTTACGAGCCGTTCGAGTTTTAAGAACCGAGACTCTTCCTTTATGAAATAAACCGCCGGCGATTTGTGGCCTGACCTGTGGAAGTTTGAGCATCAGATAATAACCTTTGAAGAAATGCGGGGAAGGTTATCTTACGGTAAGTCGACCACCTGATATGCGCTCCGACTCGACAGCAGAGGAGGCTAATCGACCAAAAGCTGGCACTGCTATCTTGACCTGTTTTCCCGTGGCTTTGGGTGGCTTTTCTTTTTTCTTATTCTTCCTTGCCTCTCCATCGACTTTGTTCGACAGCCGAGATTCGCGCATCTTTTGTCTTTTCGGTTTTTGAAATGTTTCTTTTGTTGGTGCTAGGCGAATCTCGCTTTCCATTGCCGGGGAAGTGGGCCACGATACCAAAGATTCTTCAGAGTCATCTCTAATGCCATCGCCTAAATTCTTTTCCTTGATTGGTGATATCAAAGAGCTATCAGAGTGCTGTCGTTTCCTTGATCTGTTTCCCGCTTGATCTGGATCCGGCACCAATGCAGTGCGTGGCAACTTGTCACCTCTTTGGTCATGGTGGGCCCTGGGTTCTATGCAAGCTCAGCAAATCAACTATCAGATAGTTCTCTCCAACCTTGCTGCGTAGTAAACTAGAAAATAATGTCATGCAATAAGACCCCAAGATTTCACGCCTCGGCGACCTTTTATTACTCCGAGTTTTGAGGTCTTTTTGCGTGAGGGTCACTGGCATTGGTTCGTAGAAGTTTGTGCTTCTCTGGAGGACTTTCTATTTGAAATCTTACCTTTCTGTTGGGGCAAAACCAGAGCGGCATTTTCTGAGCGTCTGCAAATTTCTTCCAATCGTGCTGGATCGCCTCCCTCAACTCCACATTGTTCTGAGGGATAGGCAGCTTGTTTGGCCACGTATGAAGCAACCAGAACATGATTGTCGGTCTTTTGGCTTTGCTGCAAGAGCGATAAGGATGCACTAGTCAATTGCATCGCGTGAGACTTGTGCATGTTGGATTCCGGGTAGCTGCAATTCCTGAATGCAGATGACCAACGCTGACAGCAGGTATCGCAATTGATGGGAATAGTGAAACTTCGGACACCTTTTTTCCCTGTCACAATGTATCTGCGAGGCAGTCGAATTCGAATAACAGAGTTCGGCAGAGCGTCGAGACGGCACACTCGTTTGGGGCGCTCCTCCCACGAGATCACACCCACAAAAAGTCGAGTCCTTTAAACTCGAACTTCTTTGGAGCACGGTTGCGCGTGTCACCTGAAAATTGGCACGGACCTAGCCTGGCGAGAGAAACGCGGGGCGAGAAGCGGGAGCGGAAATTGGAGAACTGTGGCGAACAGGAGGACCAGGAACAAGCGTCCAATCTTGAAGCAGGAGCACGCAAGAGTTGTAACCGAACGGGAAGTATCTGAGGTCCTAGCTAGCTGCGGGATTTCCAGGGAAGTTCCTTAGCTAAGGTCTCCACACGTCAGGCTGCGGAAAGCTGGCGCAACCGACCCGTTCTAGCTCGAGGATTGGAATACGGGTGGAGCAATGAAGCTGTTGGTCTCCACTGAAAGCTTGGGTGCAGAAAAAACTGACAAAGTCGGTGTCGTACCGAGAGGAACTTCCGAAATTTCGATCGATCACAGGGTAAAGGTCCTAGCGAAATTTCCAATATCGTGTTTTATAGCAAGCTAGACGTCGCATTGGTTGCGGCCCGCATGACTCCCTGCCGGAAACTAGCGAATTGATTTGCGGTGTGGAAGTCTGGAAGATGGAGGACAGGCCCAGGAGCGGTAGAAATAGCTAGAGGGGAAAACCGGCAGGGTCAGGGAGACCATGTTTTATGGCGATAGAGCCAGTGCCTATGTTTCCCGGCCCTGCGGACTTGTGGTTGTCGTCGACGACGTCGCCGTCGTCACGAAGACGACCCTGGTCTGCACGAGAGCAGTTTGGAGTTGCGGGATCTGCGAACGAGTTGCACGAGCCGACGACCTGCCTGCCAACGACACCGACAACGCATACAACACACGCGCAAATGGATCGAGGTTCGTTTAGAACGGAATTATTATTGAACGTGACTGCATGATTGTACGTTACAGCATGGCATGGTAGTTTAACTGGCCCCACAGCTGACCGAATATGTGAGATGTGATGGCAACAGTGAGCAGACCACATGTAGAAGAAGGTGGTGAGAAGAAGCATACTCCACGGACCATGCATATCTACAAGTAGACTTGACTGGCTGGATCAGGTTTGATTTGTGAGTGCATATGAGCGATTGCATTGCATACATTGCATGCAAAATTGAACCAAGGGCAGAAAAATATTTTGATTTTTGGAGGGTGTAGTAGTAAGTAGAGTTGAAAGTTACTCTAAAAAACTGATATGCTGGGCTGGTCTCGCAGTTGCTAGGCCCTGCTCAGCTCCCCAAGTGAGGCCATCAGACAGCAACAAAATTGCAAAAGCCAGTTAATAGACGTTGGTTTAAATATGGAAAGATGATCGATTCAATGATGCAGTTATTCAGTTGGCGCTAATTGTGTCCCCATGCAGGTGCACAAAGTACATCGTCCGTTAACCTTCGAATACACTCGAGTACTCGGACAGCTCTAAAAAGCAGCGCAAAATTGTAACATCCGATTTCCGTTGTGAATGGACCATTGATGCAGCTCAGCTGCTAGCATGTTACGGCTGCAACAGGGCGGCAAAGCTATTCCTTGGTTTGCTCATTATGAGAACCAAGCATAAGTACTTATTGCAAAACTTGCCGAGATACAAGGGTAGTCAGTCGTCGACAAGGCCTAGTGATCGTATCTGAGACTGGGCCAAAGTCGGAATCATTCGAGTTCCTAGCTCGATGATGAGCGGAGCATCTGCTGCTCTGTGCAGAGATTCTCGTATACCACCTCCTTTCGCAGACACTGCAAACAACGCATGTGGACGAACCGGCCCACTTTTTCTCTTCGCCTACATCTTGTCTGTTTTAAATTTTCTTGATATTTGGAGTCCGATCTCAACCCCGGTATACAAGAGTATTGTTTCATTTCCCGCTATTTGGGAGATTGTGGTGTCGAAAGATTCTGGCCCGATGCAAACCTCCGCCATCTTCCAGAAACGAATTGATGGAGAAATCCGAACACCTGGTTTGCAATATTGATTGGCTGCGCATTGTTATCTCGGGAACAGAATCGCCGAGTCGAAGCGGATGAGGAGGGGTCAAGAACGATACTTTGTTGGGTGCTCGTTCTCCAAGGTCTCAGTTTTGATAGAATCAGGGAATATTTGAATCAATATCGAGAATCAGGAGACTGGGATGAGATATTTAAATCAGTTTTGAGCCCGGACCCAATTCCTTGGACGCAGGCGGGAGAACCGAGCGGTTATTGTTCCGCATTGTTTATTCGAGAAGCTGTGATTTGATTCCAACAGGCCGGATCGAGAGCAATGTCCGCATTTGATCATAGGTGAACCGGAATGGAATGATCAAAAAAAATAAAATAAAAGACAATAATAAAGAAAGTATCATGAACACATGAATCCATCCTCAAATGGCTAAAATTACGGAGGGGGAGAAGATCAAGGCTGTGCGAATTTGAGGCGTATGACCCCTACCGTTATTCGAATTTTTGAGGACGGGGAGTTGAGAAGCGTGAGCGGGGAATTTACCGACTCGACACGATATCTCCAAATTCTAGACACCCAAACTATTTTTCTTCCGCAATTAATTTCAACTCAGCTGGACAATGGGATAGGTGGCTTCCAGTGTAACTTGGCTCAAAATCTAGTCTCAAGGCTAACGGAAATTGTGGAAATGGTACACTGGACTGGCGGAATATGAAGCTCCGCCGAGGTATCAAACAACCCTTGTAGTCGAGTTGATGAGCTACTCGGGGGCTAGGGTTGGTCAACTCAGCACGCACGAACATCGAAGGGTTCTCAGAGCTGCGAAATCGACTTTGCCTCGAATTAGAAACCGGGAACAAGCGATTTTACAAGAAAAGAAAAGAAACAAATGCAAGGCTATCTGGCACATTAACCTCATCCCATCGCAGTGGTCATTGGCTGAAATGCATCAGTTTTTGGTGTGTCAGGTGACCTTTCCGCGACCAAATGCAAGTTTTGTAGCTTGCATAAGTCCGCAAGACTAGGCAAGTTACCTGCAGCTAGGGTCGGTTTGGAGGCATGGAGGGTGCCTCGAGCTCTGAGCGAAACCTTGCGAAGCATAGTCCACATCATTCATGCATGGAATCATATGCTTCGGCATTCTTGACGGGACTAACTCTGTGGGAATTGTTTTTTTTTTTTTTTTTCTTTTTCTTTCTTTCTTTTTTTTTTCTCTTTGAAAGCTGTCTTTTCGAGGGTTGAATATCCGAGACAAGAGGAAAATATGATGAAGGAGGAGTCCTAGCTGTTCAGTTGGGAGAGCCCCTCAGCTCCTCTTGCAAAAGATACAACATCATGATTCTTTTTTTTTTTTTTTTTTTTTTTTTTTTTTCCCTAAGATACCCACCATCTTCAACGCTAGCAGGTACGTCATCTAGGGTAGAAAGGTTAGCAACTTTATTGGATACTGGGCCCTTGTCTTGTCCACTAGTTCCTCTTCTTGAACAGGGGATTTTAACATTGCTGTTGATAGAATCGCCGGACATGGCTAGATCTAATATTTAGTCGCATACGACAGAACATTAAGATCTTCTTACCAGGGCAGTGAAACTAAGACGATATCAAATCTTAGGAAGAAGGTCGCAATCCTTCCATGGTTCGTCAGCTGGAGGAACAAACCCCGAGAATGACCGGTGGAAGACAGAATGAACAGAGCATTCTTTAGGAGAGACAGAAACATAGGCTAGGCGTAATGAAGGGGCGATTAGCGTTGGAAACTTCGATGTCTTTTTGATATAGTTCGAGTTTGAATATGAGACAGACCGCCAGTGTTCGCCCTCATGACTATTGCTAAGGAACCGCTACCCTGTCGCGTTACTTGTTGAACTCTATAGTTCTTATCTGCCTCAGAATCGTAATTAGTAAACGTATCGAGAGAAAAAACAAATTATAAAGTAAAATGGAAAAGCTAGATTTCGTTTGAGCAAAAAAGTTTGTAATTTGTGTGAAGCATCAAAAACAAGGTGTATGGTTGGTTCAGGTTCAGAGAGAGAGCTAAGAAGAAAGAGAGAAAGAGAAAAAAAGACCGGAAAGACGAAAAAGCAAGGTATGTCCTCTAAAATAGGTGTTCCGAAGAGCCCAGAGGGTGTCTTCAGTAGGGAAAGTAGGTTTCTTTTGCTTTTTGATCGCAAAGAAGTATGCCAGGCAATGGAGGCCCTCTGAGAAACGACGCATGGTATGCATGCCTACATAAAAACGGCGTGACGACCCCTCAATTTGAAAGTTCAATCAGTAGCGGACCAGCTCCTCGGTATTCTTTCTCGCACGCAGCACACAAATAACCCTAGGCCACCAAGCTTAGGTTTTTTTTTTATTACCCCGCCGCCGTCACCATCGATCATTTCGCCTCATCCGTTTTGTGTAAAGTTGGGAGGCTCTTCTCCACGCTCTCATACCATCCTAAGCCCGTACGTGCCTTGCACGTGCTGATTCCTTTCTCAGACTGCCCACACAGCAGAATTTTGCCCTTTCCCGAGGGTTGCGGGAAAGAAAAACTAATTAAGTGTGCGTATATTGCTTTCTTCGTTTTTTTTTTTTTTTTTTTTCTTCCCGCACGTCGGATGCATTGTGAAATGTACCCTTCGACACTCGTATTTGCTCGCTTCTTTGCTATTTACCCCTCCATGGCTTAAAAACTTTTTTTATTTTGTTTTTGCTTCTCAAAGAGTGAGCCAAGGTAAAGAGTACGTACCGCACAACAATCTCATTGGGAGCGCGAGGACGAAAGAGAGCACTATAGGCGGAGACGCCCAATGAAAGCCAGCCAGCAGGGCGACCCGCTAGGTTCCTTAGTTGGGTTGCAAGGCTCGAACTCGCCTCTACCATTGCGCTAGAGGGCAGCGTTGTTCTATCATTAGCTTGCACTCTCTCTGAAAATTATTGGCTTCTCTGCCCTGTAACTTGCAGGAACTGAAGCAAAGCCAACCCCTCGAAGCTCCCGGAGAGTTCGGATTAGAGATGGAATTGGAAAAATTGCAAACGCATGGGTGAAGGCAAAGTATTCCAATTAAGTTAAAAAGGAGATGGACCTGGTCAATGGGTTCGCAGGCAGGCAGGCAAGAAGGAGAAGGAATAACAAGCGAGCAGAGGGGGAAAGGCAATCAATCAAATATGGTTCAAAACTCCTGTGGTGCGATTCAGACAGCATACAGATAGAGTGCGCTTGCGATCCATAAAATCAATATCAAAACCTCTTAGAGGAAAAAAAAAAAGAAGAAAAAGAAGAAGAGTATTGACCTTTGTTATATGAGAACCCGGAACAACATCGTCCGCCGCGACGGTTTCCCGCTTGTGTTAGCTAGTAGCAGAGTAACTTAGCTTCCTCTGTCTCGCGCACACCATTTCGTCCTTCGATCGTTCTTTCGATCAATATATCGGAGTGGACTCGGATTCATTCCTCTTTTGAATATTTTAGTTCTCACTTACCAAATCATGTCTCTTTGATTTATTTCCCAACACCAATAAGATCCCAAAGATCGTGTGCCACAGCTGCTGACGCTATTTGTCTCATATGACTTCAAGTTACCCAAGCCCAGGCCCTCCAGAGTTCCGTCGTCTCGTTTCGATCACCGGTCGTAAGAGACAGTTAGTAGGCACAGATCAGGCACGAGTTCACCTGTGGTTCGCGTTATCGCCATCGTACCCTCGAATAAAAGGATCATTTTTCTTTGAACAAAGAAAGATAAAGGATAAATATTAAGAAAAAGGAAACGGTCCATCCTCTCTCTCGTACCCCCTCTCTCGCCTCTCTCACCTACCTCTTAATCTCTGCAAGACCATTTTCGCACCAGGAACTCGGTTCGGTAAATTTGAAGAAAAGGAAGGTCGCAAAAACCTTAAAGAGATTCTGAACAGAAGGTCGGATTGCAATATTGGCAAGCTCGTCGAAAAAGAGCCCACATACGACTACTCGAAAGCCTATCAGCACCGCGCAAGATAAAAAATTGGACAAATAGGAGAAAAAACTTATAAAAGAAAAAAACAAAAACAAAAACAAAAAAGTCTTTTTCCACAGGAAAAATAAAACATTAATTTAAATTTAAAACGGAGACGATTCAGGACGGTGCCATAGAAAAAAGGTAGCTGATAGCATTCCAGGCTATTTTGCTGCAGCTTTCTCGACACCCCGCCTCCAATCCTAGGTATCCCGTTCGTTCCTTCAACATCCCTCTTTAGTGCCACACCCTGTTTTCAAAAAGGTTTCGAGAGCTTGGCCGAGGGAGTGATACTTAAGAGCAAAGATAGAGAGAACCTGTTATCCTCAGTCCGATATCTGCCTGAGTAAGAGGCCCGTCGACCGTTGCAGGGAAGCACAGCTCAAGCGGTGCCGTTAAAAAGGTAAGCAAAGTACCACCCCGCAGAGCCAGTAACTCGCCCCCGAGGAGAGAGCATGGGACTCTACCACTGCAACGAGGGATTGACCGTACTAAGCAAGTAGTACACAGCAAAAAAAAGGTACCACCGGGGGGCCGATACATAAGTGTGTCGTGCCTCTGCTCTGTTCTGTTCGGCCACTAGCCCCGTTTCCTCCTGCCCTGCCCACTCGCACTTTGATCTCTGAGACCTCTTGTCAAAGAGCATAAGTCGTAGGAGAACACAAACCACACCAAAAAAAATCGCCGGTAAGTGCTCTGTCCTGGCCTGCACTGAAAGACCCTGTCATAGGGCCAAGTTCTCTGCCCGTTTCCAGATCTGCTGCTTGCTGGTATTATATCCCACCCAGCCAGCAGACAAACGTGGGACAGCCGGTCTTTTCCCCATCCTCTTCTTCATCATCCTTTCATCTGGTATCGAGAACCAAATTCTAAGGCGTTGTCGTTGCTCCTCCACAGTCACGTTTTTTATCTCTCTTATCATTCGCAGCTAGCAATCATGTCTAAGCTCTTCGTCGGGTAAGTTTGGCAATTTACTCACAGCCGGTTTTACCCTGTTTCGAAACCGCTTTTTTTTTTTTTTTTTCTTGCTCTTCTCCCTTGCTCTTGTGGCGGCATCCGGCAGCTTCGAGTTGGCAAGCTCTGGATCTCGGCTTTGACTTCATATCGACTCGATTCTCTAACCATTCCATGGCTTCTTCGCGATACCAGTGGCCTTGCCTGGCACACAGATGACCAGACGCTCAGACTGAAATTCGAAGAATTCGGACCTGTTGAAGAGGCGGTAAGTTTGCCTGTGTTCAACGAAACACAAAAAAAAGCTCTCTTCTGTTCTCGGCTCCGGCCTAAACCCTTGTTGATGCTAATCAGCTGTCCTTTCACCTTTCTCCTTGGCCTCACTGCAGGTTGTCGTCAAGGACCGAGACACAGGTCGATCGCGAGGCTTCGGTTTCGTTCGATTCACAAACGAGGAGCATGCCAATAGTGCGATTGCCGCCATGAACAACACCGAGTAAGTTGAAACACTCCTCGCCACTTCTTCAGGTGGTTTGTTGGCGGCGATGGAGCTAGCTGCCACAGTCATGGCGACCTCACCGCATAGCTGGGAACAAAGATAGTTAAGACAGGACATCGCTCATATAGGTTCGACGGACGGATCATCCGCGTGGATAAGGCTTCCAGTAAGGGCCAAGGAGCAACTGGAGGAGGTGGAGGACACGTCTCTGGCTCGTACGGTGGCGGCAGTGGAGCTGGGGGATGGGGTCAGTCAACACTTTCCAGGGCTCATAATCCCACAATAGATCACAGACTTACATATATGTGGGCTGTAGGTGGTGGCTATCCACCCCAAGGGCAAGGTTACACCGGGTATGCAAACCCTGGAGGTTACGGCGGTAAGTGGTGGTCTAATTTCGGTACCCGTGGAGGTCAGCCCGGAAACAGGGAGTTTCAAAACTAACTCACCTCTTCTTTGTCTCAATCGTAGGCTCTGGAGGATACTAAATGTAAATTCGAAACTCGTTTCATGATACGATTTACGAATTTCAGCCTTACATCTGTATAGACGATTCCTTCCTTGAATTCTACCGTTATCCATTTTATCCTGGCGTACCTTTCCTTTTGAACCATCTCTGGACGGGCGTATACGTTCTCAGTGCTGGGCCGAAAAAAGGATACACAGACTGTATCAAACAAACCATTCTTTTCCGTACACGCCTTACTGCTTCGTCGTTTTTGATGTCTTCATCATTTTTTGGATATTTAATTTCCTTTTGGGTTGGATACCTGCTTTTCTTTTGTCAAATCCTCCTCCATATGTATCCTTTTCCTTTCTTTATATCCCTTTATGCATGCAGTCTCCTTTTTATACCAAGGGCAACAAAAAAACATTG
This sequence comes from Arthrobotrys entomopaga, assembly GCA_012184315.1. Lineage (NCBI taxonomy): Eukaryota > Fungi > Ascomycota > Orbiliomycetes > Orbiliales > Orbiliaceae > Arthrobotrys > Arthrobotrys entomopaga. The sequence goes on from LDDX01000193.1 coordinate 296,968, forward strand.
GGTGGCTATCTGCAAATTTTTTGAACAGTGCTTTTCTTGTTTGGGGCGGCCGTGGTGCATATTAATTGTAAAGGAGATATAAACGGCGGTTTTTGTGTGACAAGGCAATACGCGTTTTTACCTTTTTCTTTATAATGTCCACTTAATGCACCTCTTTTTTCAGAGAAACGAAAAAAACCTCCAAATGCATTCTTTCTGCTTTTCTTTCTCCCGATTTTTCAATTAGTCTGCAAGGTGTTGAAAATATGTGAACACCAACAGCAGAATGATGAGTCTCGGCGAAACCCGTGACCATGGCCGATTGCAAATGCATTCTGAGATCAAGAGAATAGGGACGATGCTAACGCAAACACAAAGAGGTTCTCGTAAAAAGTGAAAGGAAGGAGGAGGTAAGGTGTTGACTTTGACTCTTTCCGCTGCTCTGTACTGTCGATGTTGACTTCCAATGCTCGAACAGACATCGCTACCAAAGCCATTTCTGTCACCACCAAACACAACCACCAATTTCAGACTTACTTTTAAATAAGGGAAGGACTCGCAAAGCTTTGTAAATGATTCTTCTTCTTCTCTTTTGTTTGTTTGTTTGTACTGTAGAGGTAAGTGGATGCTGTTTCTTTTGAAAAATCTCGGATGGGAAAGTTAACGGTCCTTGTCTTTGTGGGTGTTTTTTCATTAGAGAGTATGCACAGTGCCTCGAGCGGAGCGGGCCTCATCAACATGCGCATTCTGATCTATAAACAAGGGAAGCCATGGCGAGCCCTTCCCGGTATCTGCTTCTTGTGCAGAATTGTAAAAGACGATACTTTTCTTTTTTTGTTTTTGTTTTTGTTTTTTCTTTTCTTTTCTTTTTTTTCCCCTCTTCTTATACAGTTGCCTCGAGCGGAGCGGGCCTCGTCAACATGATCTTGGTTTTGGTTTTGCAATGTTACTGAAGTTGATACGCAAAGAAGAAATTTAATGTCGCTGACGACCCTAGCTTTAGGTGAATTATCCGATCAAGAGCCAAATATACCGGGATTTGTCTATAATTACCACCATTTATTCCTTTTTAATACAAGGACGAAGCCGAAGTTGCTGCTTTCGAATCAACATGAACAACAGGCAAGGGTGTCCGTTGAATCGACATGCATCAGTTTGGTTGATCCAAAAGTATGCCTTCAATCTCCGCAGCTGCTCTCGCCAGTTCGCTAACATGCGGGTCGTGAGCCTCGGGGGCAAGTTGCTCTAATGCTGTGTGGAGGTTGTACAAGTACTCCTTATTCTCGCCAGATGGGCCTCGAGAATTGAGTATGTGTTGCGCAAGAGCGGCTGTGGACTCGGCTGGCCCAACGTACTGTGGATTATCCGGGGTCCCAATGTATAGGATCGCTGGTATAGGGTTCGGTACACCCTCGGACTCTCCGTTTGCGAGATTGTGATACACGGGATGGCGATGGATAGTATATCCGTTGATTTCACGGAGGTCAAGATATTGCTTGATACGTTCGACCTATTGGTCAAACAATTACGAATGAGCCGGGATCCAGTTCTGCTATTTCTGCTTTGCATTGGCGAACATCCGTATCTGGCCCGGTCAATGGTGGTATTCACTGACCTCCGAAGGTGCTATTAGATACGCTGCTCCCCATACTGGTTCCTCAGTCGGGTGCTCGATGAGAGTAACAACACGACCAGGTGCTTCGGGCGTCCCACGATGATCTTCGCTATCGGGGTCAAGGCGACGTTAGCGTCAGCTTATCAGAACGGAAAGCACCATCGTGCATATGCAAGATGGCCTAGATCAGAGATCTATGCCCTCCACAGCCGGGAACTCTCACCTTGCCTATGGAAACCAATCACCATGGAGAAGAATCTCCCGCAGTCAGAATATCGGTGCCCTCAAATTCCCATAGAATCCAGCTCAAGTCGAGCCATGGAACTGGAAAAAAGGTCCCGAGACATATATGCCAGGGTGTTGGGGTCTTTTGGGACATCTATGTACCTGCCAAAATCTTCGAATGTAACCCCGTTTTATATAACAAGGTACGCGACGGGCTGTATTAACGGAAGATGTGTCCTTTGAGACACAAGTGGATGGTAAGCTTGCGGTCTTTCTTGGCGACTGGAGTTGGTGGTTGACCGGCTGTGAAGGTTTTGCGAGAAAGAGTTTTTGTTTTTTCTCAACTCCCTCACGCGAAGTTTTCGGCGGAGAAATAGCACGGCAAACCGTATTGAGGCGCGACCTGCTGCGCTGCAGCCAGACGTCGAAAAGGATGAAGGGTCATGTTTAATAGTCACTGACCAAATATTGGTGGGGGTTTCCATATCAAGCTCCTGCGGACGGAGGTTGTTAGCGATAGTTTGGCGTGTAGAGTTAAGACGCCTCAGCCATGCATGATGACGCCTAAGCGAACAAAGGCCGTGCAATATGTTCGGGGTTTTTTCTCGTCCAATCCCAAATCAAGAGATAAGGGATGTGGCCTCGAGACAGATGATGCAAACTAGAGAGGTGGTAGTTTACCCATAACCGAATATCCAAAAGTCTTCGCTGTTGTCCAACGGATCGTTCATGATCGGGAGTCAAAGGAGGTTCACGGCCCGAGAAAGGGGCAGTCAGGGTAAGGTTAGGCAACGAGAAGAGAAAGAAAAGGATGGTGGGGGAGGATGAGTCTGGTTATGTGCTTTTTGGTGTCAGAAAAATTGGGTAAAACTCGGAGCCAAATTTTCAGGCGGGAGCCGAGGGGGGTTATTATGAGGTTGGGGAACAAAAGTTAATCCCTTGGCTTGCCCGATCCTTTCGCCTTGAATTTAGTAACCCGGGATGCGGCAGACTGCAGGACTAGGACTGAAATGGAGAGGGCGGATACCGAGGAGATCTTTGGATCGAGGATAAAAGGCTCTGGGTGTTCATTGGATTGTATTTATTAGAGAGAGACCTTCAGCTAATACAAGACTTTTTAAGCTAAAATTTCTGGGAGACATGAAAGTGAGGGATGTTGACCCGCAGAAGCAGAATAAAAAGTGCTGCTATAGCCGGACCAGATGTCATTGCAGGCATGACGAGCAAAGCTAAATTCAACATGTAGATGGTTCTGTGAGGGGTGAGGATAGTTGAAAATTGTAGATATGTTTAGTTTACCCCGCGTATGGATAACCGCATTCAGTCACATTTTTATTCATCCGCCTCTTCCTCAATAGTTTGCTCACCCTCTGCATCCTCCTCAAACGACGTCGGCGGAACCTCGTAAAGACGGATCACCTGCTTGTTCGGATCCTGGAATTTCGGTTAGCAATTGACGAATCGAATTCTGCAACATCTCCAATATATTATACGAACCTTGACTAAGATATATTTGCCTTCGGGCATTGCCATGCACATGTCAATGATAGTTCTCACAATACCCCAGCCGTTACTTAGACTCAAATTCATCTGGGCTGCGAATTCACGGGGTTTGTAGCCTGCAACACCGAGAATAACGTGCTTTTCCCGTTCCTTCGGGTTCACGCGAGAGATGAACCTTTCAACACATTAGTACGATCTATAAGACGAATGATAGACTTGTTATACTAAAACCTACCCAATTCTCATAACATCAGCCTTAGCTAAGATGGCCTGCGTGGTCCACTTGGCTAACTTGCAGCTATTGTTCTTCATCTCTGTAGCGACGATAGCACCACGGGAGGTATGGAGCTTGTTGCGCCAACTCATTGCGCCTCCACTACCTTGAGCCCTTTCGTCGAACTCGTTCAGCGCTTTGATTGTAACCATATGATTCTCACGGGAGCCAGGGTTCTTCATGACAGCATCGATCTCCGTCCTCACAATCAAATGAAGAGGCTGGTCTTCCGACAAAGACAAATCAAAGCGCCTATACTTGTACCCTTTCTTCGCCAAATCCTCACCGAGTGCTGGGTTGTGGAATGGGTCTTCGTGTTCAAGTGCGACTTCTTGCCCAGGATCCTCAATGACGGCTTGAACGGCAAAGTTGGCATTAAGAACACTGGCTTCAAGCGCTAGTCTGCCAGGAGAATTTATATTTTCCTTGCTGCTGTCACTGACGTCCATTGGAGGGTCAGCAGCATTCTCATTGACTGTAGCAAAATCGATTTGAGATCCCTCGCGCTTGTCAAAGTAGAGCTTATTCCCGACCCTGTTGATGACAATATCCCAACTATAGACGGATTTTGTAGCACACATCAAAGTAGAAAGAATGGTGTCGGTGGCAAAAACAGTAGCCTCGTCGTGCTCCGCGAGTTTCTGGATGACGGGGTCTACAGATGTAGTGGGGTTGTACCACGCCCGGTCGAATATTACTAAAGGAGTTGATGTTGGCTTCGTCGTTGATCGGTCGTAAGAACGGTTATAGTAGAACAAAGAACCGTAAGATTCAACGTCTTCTCCATCATCTATTTCTAGATTGAGTTTGCCCAAGCGGTTGAAGTCGATTTCTTCCAGCATCTTCCAATCTGTTTTGATAACCACCGAAGAGTCTCTGTTTCGCTGTGGCTTGTCGTAGTCCTTCCACCCAAATCGGCGACCTCTGTTGCTTCTCGCGCCTCTGGTAGAGTCTCCTTGTGCCCTTCCTCCTTGTTGTCTACCGAATTGCTGCCCTCTCTGGCCCGGGCGGGTAGCTCCAGCAGCTCCCCTACCTCGTCCTCGGAACACGGTGCCACCGCCACGCGAGAAAGGAGTTCTGGGCTTGACGTTTGATCGATTGTCAACAAGCGAGAAGCTGGCTTCATCCTCGCCTTGCAGCTGTGGGAATAGGGTGGAAGCTCCAGCGCCATATATTTGTTGATCTATAGAGCTGTTAGCATCGGAGCCTAGTTCCTCATTGATATACCCCAGTAGATACCTCTATAGTTCCGCCCATATCGACCTCTTTGATCTCTGTCATTCTTCGAGTCTCCAGACCAATCGGCTAGTCTTCCAAGCTTATCGCCTTTCGAAAATGGGTTATAAGGCATATCATTGACGATGCCCTCTGCGTCAGTTGGATCCTGAGGACCCCACACAGCATCTGTGGGGAGACTGGAGATGATGCTATTGAAAGTCGGAGCCATTGCTGAAGCTGCTCTTTGAAGTAGAGCTGTGTCTCGAGACAAAGATGTTGGTAGTGTCGATATCAGTATCGTGAAGTGGATTCTGAAGGTTCACCGAAGCGGTAAAAATGGAGGGATGTTGGAAGCTCGCCAAGTTCTTTTTTTTATTTTTATTTTTTTTTTTTGGCAGCACCCAAATTTGTGCGACGAACAAACAACACATCAACACATCGCCCTTTGCGCCGCCTGTCCTTTTTGTCGCGGTTTCCACGTAACCCTCTTCTATCACCACACATATCGAGACCAGGCCAATCAATCCCCGACTACCCAAAGCTGCGACAAAGACCACCACCCTCGTCTGCGTGCTTCCCACTCTTCCGAATCTCTGGTAACGCGCGAGATATGAATTAGGTCACCGGTGCGATCTATTCAATCATCTTACAACCACCATGGATAACGCAAACTCGGTTGTATGTTTCTCGGATTCTCTCATGATGTTCTACCCGCTCATTATTTCAGTCATAAACTAACCACATCAAACTTCATCTTAGGCGGGTCCCACCCAAGGTAGTCTTACCTGGCGTCTATCCTCGCATCCGATCACCTTGTTATGCTTTTTGGCATTCCGGCTATGTATTTAAACGCTCCCGAAATACAGTGAGGAGTCGATAAGATGGCTGACTAGCTTGCCGAACAGCTGCTCTTCTTACGTATCTCTTCGGACTGCTTTTTACAGATAATGAGTAAGAGTACATAAAATGGATATGTTTTCGTCGCAGTTTGCTAACAGACTCACTCTTACAGTGTTCTCATATTTATAATCGTTATCCTGCTGCTCTCCGCCGATTTCTACTATTGCAAAAACATTGCGGGACGAAGACTAGTTGGCTTGAGGTTTGCTGGCACGTTGGTTCTAGATTAGATCGAACCATAAGCTGATGTGGCATTACAGATGGTGGAACGAAACCAATGCACAAAATGGTGAACAGACTTGGGTCTTTGAGAGCGCCGACGTATGTGTTTCCGGCCCATTGGTTATTGGATCTATGGGATTCTAACGATAGCCGTCAATATAGCCTTCACGAGTCACCAATGCCACCGACTCACGATTCTTCTGGCTCTCATTGTATAGCGTACCCGTTCTATGGGCCTCTCTAGCCATTTTGGCATTGATACGTTTGAAGTTCACCTGGTGAGTTTTACCTTCTAATCATGCCGCTAAACATGTTCCAACGGGTTAACTATTCTCGTAGGCTTCCTCTCGTCGCGATTGCCGTTACATTGTGTGTTACCAATACGCTAGCTTTCTCTCGGTGCGACAAATTCTCGAATGCCAGCAGTTTCGCAAACAGGGCTTTTGCAGGCAGTGGAATCGCTGGAAGCATTGCAAGCGGGATGGTCAGCCGACTTTGGAGAAGATAAAAAGCTACCTAGTCTTGTATTGACGCTTCAAGACTAAAAGCCACCCCTCCCTCAACAATCCAGGTTACATATTCTCGGTGACGTGAATGTTGTTTCGGACTAATTTAAGACGGCACAATGATTTTGAAGGAAATCTACAAGAGACTTATACCCATGCGTAAGGTGGATTTGATGTTTAATTTTTTGGTCATTTGTGCTTTTAAAATATGTATTTTTAGGTTGGGTAGTTTAGCAGGCTCTCATGGGGTTTATTAGGCAATGAATGCGATGCATATTTATTCAAGAAATGAACTTTTAAGGGTCAGGAAGGTGAAATTTGCTTGAGTTACACAGTAGTTTGCATATTGTTGATACCATTTTTCATTTGTACAGTCTCAAAATACACACCCATTCTCAGTGCAGGACAGATACCCACCCAATTTTCCTGTTAGTTAGGTTCATACAGACTTGGTCTCATATCTCCTATAAACACCCGAGAAAAGTTTAACATACATCAAAACATGTTGTTTAGAGTTCCTCGTGCTTGGGTGCTTCCTTTGCAGGCTCTGGTGGAGTGACAACATCCGAACCAAGTTTCGCGAACTTCTTCTTGGGCAAGTCTCCAAGTTTAAGAGCATCGATCCAGCCTTCCATTTCCTCATGCGAGCTCAAGTCACCCTTATATTCAACCGACCAGCCCTTCTTGATACTCACCGCCCTCATTTGAGGAGTTTCCGATTCCTTAAGATCCAAGGCATCTTTGAATTGAGGAGATAGCGAAGCCCATGGAAGTTGGAAGAAGGGGAAGCTGAGCTTGGCTTGGTTTATGTAGGCGTTAGTCTTTTCAAATGGAGTAAGAACAGGCGCGACAGGAGGTGTGATGATGAGGACACAAATCTTCCTTCCACATTGTTCTTCGAAAGCATTCATAGAAGGAACCTCTGGGATAGTGGCGTCGACTGTTGATGCGCAATTATTAGTTAGTATGGCTCTTACATAGGTATTGTTGTGGCATCTAACTTACAAGTTGGTTTTGGCGGAACTGATGTGGTTGTCGAGGTAGATGACTCCTTCGCCGTCTTCTCTTCTTTAGCTGGCTTGCTATCCACTGGCTTGGCGTACTTGCTGAGGAACTTGGACATAGGTTCCTTCTTCATTTCTCCGTCATATACAGCCCCTTCGGCATCTCCACCTGGGAGCACCACTAGTGTCGGGAATTTTTCGATTCCAAACACCGCAAGGGCTTCTGTTTCCTTGTCACGGACTTGGGCAAATGTGATTGCGCCAAGGTAATCGATCGCTAACGCCTTGTACATTGGTGTGGCGACTCCCTTTTTAGTGAAGAGGATGGCCTTTGCGGTTTCGTTATTCTTTTGAAGGAATTCGTTGACAGTATTGGAGTTGACTCTGGTGACATGATTGGGAATCTGCTCGAGAACGAAATCCACGATTCCCTTCGCACTACGGGCACCCTGGTAATCTGTTAAAGGTTAGTAAACATCCATCACAAATAAACGTGTATTATGAAAAGCGATATACCTTGGACGCTCGGCTTTCCAAACTTCTTCCCTGGCTTGAAGGTCTTGATGGTTGGGAAACCTTGAACTCCAAACTCAGCGCATTTTTGCTTGTTCGAATCCTCGTCGCAATCAATTGCAGCAACTTGGGCCAATCCCTTCAAGTTTTCAGCAGCCTTCTCATAGGCCGGCTTGAGATTTTTGCAATGACCGCCTATTTTATATCGGATTAGTAGAGGTTTTTTATAAGATTGAATTGAGTGAGATACTTACACCATGGAGCATAGAACCTTGAGAGCAAAAGAGACGATTGTCAGCCTGATAGGGGCCTTAAGGCTACTTTACGATTTGGGTGTGGATATATTCTTACTCAACAATCTAAACGTGTTGCAATTCAAGCATTGGCGATTAGTGACGCTCTCTCCCCAAGCCCCCCACTTTGAACGACATTTAAAGACTTACAGATGCATGATTGGATTTCAAAATCTTCTCCTCGAAGTTCTTGGATGTGAGTTGGATGACGGGAGAGCTGCTAGAATACATTCCAGCAGCCAACGGAGAGAGAAGGCCGGCGGACAAGGCCGCGATAACCAGTGGATTGTGAACCATTATGTATTATGTTAATAATGTTTGTAGATTCGATTGGATTGGGCGAGGTTAATTCTGGCGTTGTAATTGAAAGCGCGGGGATATATGAGAGCAAAACCAGATGATGCCAAAGTTAACCGTATGTTTTACAAGAAAGAAATTAGGATGATCAAGACTTGAAAGAGGACATGTATATATATTCGGCAGGCTGGGCCTTGATATTAATTATACATATCCCTCTGGCTTCGATCCAGGCGGCTGTTTGCTATTTGAATTGAAGATGCCAGCGTAGCGGTTGCGAGAACTCCTGTTGGACCCAACACACAAAGCCTCATCATTGATATTGCGGGGAATCACGTGGTCGGCATCGCTTTCGCCTTAGCGTCAGTGCAGCCACGCCGCGCCCGCGCTCATAGCCACGTTTGTGCGCGGGAGCCGGGTCTGGCCAGCTGGGCTGTGGGTACATGTGGTCTTGAATTGATTCGCTGTGCGATGAAAGGCCGATGGTCAAAGAGTGACCAATCGATATTATAATATATTATTTTGGTTGATATATACACTAAATATTATAAATGCGGTTGTATACTAACGTTAGTATACCCACGAATCCGATCAGATATCAGGAGACCCAGTCATGCATTATACACGTGATTTATATTTATATGAATTTATAAATTCATAAATTTATAAATTTTCATTTGGTATTACCTTTAATTATAGCCTCCCAAGCTGAGAAAAGAAAGTTTTTGAATTCGGGTTGTAAAGGTAAAAGTCGACACGATATTTAGGTTGAAACGCATACAGGTGTTCTCGTACCCCGTAAACAATAATAATATGGTCTCCCCTCCGTGGAAATCACTAGTCTGGACACACTTCTTTCTGCCATTTGTATACGTACTTAAGTACCTGAATCGTTGTCCTTGCAGATTTTATAACGCGCCACTAACTAGAAGTAAGGAATTACAGTTAAGTTGCTATGACTTCCTCGAACATAACAAATCCACCAAATCGAGCGAGCGCCGTTTCATGACGAAATACGTGCCATGCATGACAACCCACTGTTAGTCCCGAAGCCAGACGGGGCGGTTTTGACTACCCACTCTTACATAATAATCCGGTTTTTGGAAATCATTCCTAGATTCGTATCAATACTTATCGGCACTTTTAATTTTCAGCTTCTCCATTCAGAGAGAATGGGAAGCCATGGTTTGAGAGGGTGGAGGTCTGTGCAGCCTCCGATTAGAAAGTGCCACACAAACGTTTTTAAAATGCAAAACGAGGAACGTACTCCTGAGCTGTGCATGCACAGCACGAAGAGTCCCATGCACCTTGCTATGCACGGATGTTGATTTTCTTTTTGATTTCCCCTTCTTCTTCTTCTTCTTCTTCTTCTTCTTCTTCTTCTTCTTCTTCTTTTCGCCGGATAGAACGTTTTCGAGACCAGATGGAATATTGTGGAAGTCCAGCAAGGAATCGGAAGTGTGCTCCAGTGTGTTTTGGTGCGCACGTATCATTCGTACATTTGTCCAGCTGCAGGTATTATAATAATGCCCAAGTTATCGTAAGCCAGCCGCGACGCACGAAGCTCTTAAATGCCGGCAAATAAGATGGGAAATTTGCCTTCCCGCTTTTGTTGCATTTGGTGTGCAGTTCGCGACGACGACGCCTAAGCTTTACTTCAAAGGAGCCCAAATCAAAGTCATGGCCCTCTGTATCTCAAGCCGGATTGTGCTTACAAAAATTTCGAGAATTTACGTGGAAGGCTCAAGGTTGCCTTAAGCCCAATGCCCACTAATAATGCTACTTAGCTAGTCTTGTTATTGCATGTATTATTGACTCGCTCAAAGCACTTAGAAATCAGTGTCTCTGATGCTGTCACACACCCCACAACGGCAAAAACGGCATCGAACTATCGTCGCACCAAATTTTAACATTAAATCGATTCTACTTCGTACAAAGCTGAGAATCCTGGGGGTCCACGCTTAGTTGTGACACCACGAACCACCAGTCTTGTAACTAACATTCAATCCAAACAAAACGCCGAGATTTTGTCATGAGATTTTTACTATTTCTTCAAACCAAATGGTATACGCGTTAGATATGGTGATGTTTTTGGAAGCTGCATGTTTGAGCCTGCCACATCTGAAGTCTGTGCCGCGGGAGATAAATACTCTCAAAATGAATATCCCTGGTTTCAAATCGTCATTTATCCACGTTTTTACCCGGCTGTCGAGCTTTCCGGGTTCCCGGAATATTACGACGGCAAGCATTTCGCTTTTAAAATTATCGTGCAGAGTGACCAAGGGCTCAAGCATTTTCTCGTTCCGGACCCTACTCCGCCGAGTAATAGATCTCCAATCACATCCCTTTGTGGGGAGAGGGGGCCCCCAGACGCAATGAGCGTGAACAGTGGACCCGAGAAAGTGGGTCTTTGCATTCTTTCATTTTGCGGGTTTGCATATTGAAATGCGCAAAACTGGGGTGCGAAAAACTGAAGCGCCCTTTTGGCTCAGGCCTCTCATGGAAATGAAAGAAGGCCAAGAGCGAAGCGATCACAGAGTTCCCCTCAATATATAGCCTGCCCTGGCGTATTTTTTTTTTATAAAAAAAAAGATTTGTTTGAGATTCGTTCTTCGAATTTGCAATATTGGGGGGAGCCTCAAGTACTCCAAAAACCGAGACTGGATACCACGATTCAACTTCTTCTTTAGTTTTCTTTTATATTCTGAATCGGGCTTACGATTTTTTATACAACAGTCCCTTTCTTCGAAGCTCCTCGAGGAACTCGGTTCAACGCTTAAGCAATCAAGCAATCGAGTATTCGTTTTCCAATTCTAAAGACATGACCTTGATCTGAAACGAAGCATACATTATATAATCATTCCGAATGGCGATCTTCCTACTCACCCTCCTCGTCGGGATAATTCCCAGCATTTTAGCGGCAGATAAGCTTAGCGGGGTCGGGGCGACTGGACTCTATTGGGACTGCTGCAAACCTTCGTGTGCCTGGTCGGACAAAGGTCCCTTTTCAACGCATCCGGTCCAAACTTGCAACAAAGACGATTCACCGCTCAAAGACCAAACGGCTGGTTCGGCTTGCGGTCAGGGCGGTACTGCATTCGTCTGCAACAACCAGCAACCTTGGGTGGTCAACGACACTTTCTCCTACGGATTTACCAGCACTTTTATTGTTGGAGCCTCTGAGTCTGACTGGTGCTGTTCTTGCTATGAGCTCAATTTCATCAATGGTGCGATCAAGGGCAAACGCATGGTTGTCCAGGCCAGTAATACCGGATACGATGATCCAACCAGGAATATTTTTGGAGTCGGGGTACGTTCATATAATAATGTTTACTTTTATCCAACTATAAACATAGCTTGCATGGAGCTCTTGTCCAGATATATTCTACAAGTGATCTCAGAACTTCTCAAGGAAGCCTAACTAACTCCAAAATTCTTCCCACAGGTACCGGGTGCACGAGACTATGCTAGTGCCTGCTTAAATCGCTACGATGGTGCTGGAGATGGCTTTCTGGGACAAAACGGGACTTTAATTACGAGCAGAGATGAGTGTAAAGACTTACCTCAGCCTTTGCAGCAAGGATGCTTATGGCGTTTCGACTGGTTTCATATCGATTTGTTTAAAGGCGCCACGAGACCAAAGTATGTGACTTACAGAAAAATGCGACTTCTTGACGCATTCTCAACAGCCTGCCTAGATTTGAAATCAATGGGACTAATACTAATATCACTTATCGTTATTCAATATAGTATGACATTCACGCGAATCAAATGTCCGAAAGTCCTCACTGATATCACCGGGTGCATTCGCAGCGACGAACAAACTTTCAACACCACATCGGGATCCAGGAGCAGTTCTTTCACTGAGTCTGGTTCCATAAGTCTACTAACGATCTCTTTGATTTTTGCGGTCTGGACTCTATGCTTCACGCTGTGAAGGAGGAACCGGGAAGAAGGGGATTTAATTCACATGCACACGAAGGTTATTTATTGTTCGGCTTTACCCTGGCGTTATTAATCCCCACGATTTGTCGTCTTTCATTAATTTTTACAGCGGCAAACGTGAATATATATCTTTTAATTTAGCAATATTAGCGCGTCAAAATGTCTACATAAAACAATCTTTGGCATGGATGCAAAAAGGAATTCATTGTGGAGTTGAGGCGTTCATTCGAGGCGTTTCTTTTGGCTGATGAAATAACGTTATTGAAGGTTCTATCAGAAGCCTGTTTCTGTGGTTCTGGGTCTGCACACATATGTATATGTACTTAGATGTTCGAACTTTTTTTTCGATATTAACTATTAAGGATTTAATATGAATCTCATTCTTTTTCTTTCTTTTTTGATGCCTTGTATTTTTTTGGTATTTTCTTTGGGATGTCCGGATCCCAGAGCTCAGAGATCTCGAGATCTCAAGCTGCAGTAAGATCGGTCAAGCCCGATTCGAAGGGGGCTCGTGACCATAGCATGATTCAGAACGGTACGGGACCCAAGAACGAGCACAGATCAATTCGAAGGTTCCATGCTCGCGCCATCCAATTTGTGTTTGCGTGTGCTCAGCGCTCAGACCGTTCGCCAAAATTTACTTCATTTCATAGCCCTCGGGTACCTTCGGGGACCTTGCTTTGTATCATCCATTGGTCATGGGATGTAAAGTTCTCCCCTTGCTTTAGCGTCAACCTTCACAGGATTTCAAACCGGAAGCTTAAGTAAGTACTTGCTTGAACCTCTAGCTGTCTGTGCGACAGGAATTTTGATTTGTGATAATGCGATGCAAGCACGGCACACTTTTTTTTTTTTGCAGAATTGCTTCAGCTTGCAATTGGTTTTGTTCTTGGCGCACGGATGCACTGTTCAGACCAGGAAGTACTTCGAAGTGCGCATGCCCAGAGTTGTGGAGACTGGTAAGAATTACTCGTCTCCCAACCAGTCCCGGACCAGTTTCAGTCCTCGTCGTGGCAGCCAAAAAAAGGCCAAAATGCAGTTCGCTGAAACAGCTGGAAGCTCTGAATTGGACAAGACGTACGTATACGCGTTGCTTTTGAATTTTGCCTCCCCAAAGATTGCAACAACGGGAAATTTATGAGTGGTCATTGCATAGATCATCTTGACTGCAAGGGATGTCACGGATGGACGGAATTCCGGAAAAAAGAATGTGCATTAGTACGTACCACGGTTGGCCTCGGATTTTTCTTATCACTTTCCTCGTGTTGATAATTGTAGACCGGAAATCTAGCGAGCTGCTTATCTAGAGAGTGATACTATTTGAAAATACTTGATATAAATGTATAATATATTGTATATTTAAAATCACTGTTCGATTTAGAATAATGTACACATGCATCCTTTAAATCGAATACATTAGAAACAAAGACCTATGCCATGTAGAAACAAGACCAAAGTTTCAAGAGAATTGAAATATAAGCAAACAAAAACGCTGAATACGCCTTAACTCATCCACCCAGAATACGAAAGTGGGTACAAAATAGCAATAAAATGCAGCACGCTAAAATACATGTCATGATCATAAAATAAAAAAATGTCGTTTTCGAACTTTCAAGAACACCAAAGGATACATCGACTTGACCGCCGATTTCATTCCTTCGGCGACTTTATTTCGATTTCCGTTTGAGAATCAGAATAAGAATAAGAACTCGGTTCGTTCTCAAGACTGGTGTTATACGCATCGTTGCTTTTGATACTATGATTGCATGGGTAGTCTCGAATGGCAGTGCTTTCGACGTCGAAAGTAGTCAAACAGGTAACTTCGATTCCTCTGATATGAGCTTTCTTTGGGCTAGAAGGACAACCAAGAGAACCCCGCCGTGTAGTGTCGCCAATTGTTTGAGGATACGAAGAACTTCGTGGGTAGGACGAGCCCGGCATGTCTCCATCGCGATATCCTAGCCAACTCAAAATGAGAACCCGGAGACTTGGAACGCAAGCAAAGATGATAGCCATGCCATGCTCGAGGTGGTTCACGCAGAACGAAATGTCCCACGTCCAGTCGACTGCAACTTCCCTGTATAGTCGGTCTTTGTACGTAAGATAGATTCTAACTGCACCAATAGCTGCAACGCTATAAGCAATAAAAAAAAAAACACGTTAGTCATCAAACATTTTGTGCTTAGAGGAGAGGGGGTCGGATGGATAATTACCCTAAACTTAATGAAAACAAAAAGACAACGACCAAGCGATCCCGCATGCTTGTCTTTTGTAGTTTCCATGTTAAGTAGACCGGGATTGGAAAAATTACGAGATCGGTAAACATGTTAAGGCACACTTGGAAGATGTTAACCCTACCAACCACTATACGTCCTGCACAGTGTAGGTTTCCAAAGGTTCTCTGCTGCCAAGTATTGTTGGTCAAGGGCGGGCATTCAAACAAATAAAAGAATGCAGGCACAATTGCGCCGATGGCGTTCACGGCGAACAAGACATAGACAGTATTCCTGACAGGTGTCATGATACCACCTAGTTTAAGGAGCAAGATAATAATCGACGCCTTGACGAGTGGTACTATCCATACACTGAACATGTAGAATACCATTGACATCTAGGGGAATGGTATTGGTTTAGCTAAAATCCTTCAGGATAATACTATGTAGAGAATCTTGAGACTAACCCTATAGTATTCAAGCATTGACGGCTCCGTATAGTGCCAATCTATATCCCAAACGTGGACCCCATAATGCCACATCTTGCTTAATCTCCATGATGGGTATATTATGACGATGGAGAAAACCTTTGTTGAACAAATTAGTATTAATATATTTTATTAAATAGAGTCTGAAACCACAAAAATCTTTAATTTATATTACATACCGTTGCAATCGCTACCAACCAATCGTCTGATCCGATCCCGCCCGCACTATTTCGCTTTGCGTAGAACCGTAGCAAGCAAAAAATTGTCGATAGCATTGGCATCATCGTAATGACAGCCAAGCAGAGGTTTTGCATGGGATAAACCATGATGGTATTTGGGCTGCGAGTACGTGAGTACTCGAGCTCAGAATTCCCAAATACCCCCACAAAAAAAATTATTGATTAGTCGACTGGCGGCGATGAAGAGGCTTGAGGTTGGAATCGCAAGCGCGCTCGACGTCTAAAACCTGCCGTCTACGGCGCATGTATATTTCGGTTTCCGCTGTTTGACGGATCTTACATGGTGCGATGCAAAAAATCCAAAAGTTGTGCCAGTATGAGAGAGGCAAGGGGAAAATGCTGCCCTTAATAGGTCCAGAAAGCCATGCTTGGGAAAGACGGGGCATCCGCACAGAAACTTCGAAGTCTTGGTGAGGTGCAGGGCGATTCTGATTGGGTGCGAGTGCTGCCTGGGTGGGTCCAGTTGGGTGGGTCCAGCCAGCATCAGGCTTTCACGGGTCTTGCTTTGCAGGCCCAGGACCGTGCGCTCAGGCTAATCTCATCCCCTCTGTGCAAATTTGTGCAAACTCAAGAATAACATACGCACTCAGAAAAGCATTTTCAGCTCGCATTTGGCCTGCATAATGGGTACCAGCCCTTAAGAATTAAATACTTGCATCAACAATATATCTTGGGAGCGAAGCTGATACGTATCGATGCTGGTGTTCCGCTCCCTTCGATAATCACCTAAGCATTAATTCAGTGTTAGTATGTATGCACGCACGGCGCCGAGATATTCTAGTAAATCTCTGATTGCTTAAATTCGGCCTCCAGATTAGCATGTCAAATTTAATCACCCCCGGATTTCGAATCTTTCGTTTAACCGGACACGCTTCGTGCGACTTGGGTGTGGGGTAATTAAGTACTCTTTAACAGAGCGGCTAAGCGACAGATGAACCGGATTCTACTCTCGGGCCTCCTCCTCGATCGACGTACTACGTATTCCTGGCGGAAATGCATTTGCTATGGGTTAAATTGGTCTCGAGGTACAAATTCCTTGGTAGAGATTCTAGACGGTACCGAATTTAACAGGAACGCCGGCATGTGGCATCTCAAGGAAAGTATAATTATTCAGACCTGCAAATTTAATTCGGCGAAGCTTGCAGTCTAGTAAACGGCGGTCCAAATTGGTTCACAGTTTACAACGTTTAGGCCGGATCGCCGTCAAGCATCAGAGTGCCGAACCGACGTCCGAACTCTGCAGACTTGCGGTTAACTTGGTAACGTTCCTTGTCTCGATGTACGTACTATGTCCGGTGCAGGACGTCAAACTTTAGCCTGAACTTTTAAAAACTCATCATTACCTTTCCAACCAGCCCGCTCCAAGATCTAAATCAGATGCACACCACCCACTCACGATTTGAGGCGCTGCAGGTCGACATTCTTGTTCTTCTCCGGCCATCAACCATCCAATCGGATATTCGCCTTTTGCTAGTTAACGGCTCCGCTCGAACACATGATAAGACCTCAAAAACTTCCTCAAACGCGTAAACATCTGCAGCTGCAGTGGGGCCCATAACCTCGTGCAAAACTCTCGCGCTCAGGAACAAATATTTCCAAAAATTGCATAGAAACCTATCCGTCGGGTGCATGGCGACAGATAAGTTTCTTTTTATCTCCTATCAACCAAAAAATTGTGTGTACGTGTAACGTGGCAGAAACATCAAAAGAAAGAGAAAAACAGACGCCAAAATTAAGAATAGAAGAGAGAAGAAAGAATTCAAGAGAGATAAGAACTGTTGCCAGCTTTTTTCTGGATCGGGTTTTTTATAAATTTAATCCCATGCCATCGGTCCACTTTTTTTTTTTTTTTTTTTTTTTTTTTTTTTTTTTTTTTTTTTTTTTTTTTTTTGGCATATCGGAAAACCTGCATATTTGAAGGCGTATATTTAAGACGCCATTTTATAGGTAATACTTGATGTGCATCCGCGCAAGTTCGTCATAGTCCCGTAGTTCGTTATCGAGAAACTGTCAAATCGTTAAACCGAAGTCTGTTTACTCAACGTCCAACTCCGAGCCTCGGGCTGCCCACCTGTCACGTTAGTGTGCGGATCCAGGTATCTCAGCGGTCTCGGCGGTCTCCTGCGTCTTGAGTGGAGAACCATTTTGAAGGTTCGGAGCATTATATTATAACTATATATATTCTTATTTATACCCACGTGCCTTTTTCAAAACAAACGGATTCCGATGTCTGCTTGACAACTTGACAGCTCATAGTGTCAATTACCTCCTTTAGTCGCAAGAGAAAACTTGATGCGCCAGAGTGACGTGAGAAGGACATTCATGGGTAACCATGCGTGTGCCCATATCATGATATATCACACGGCACAAGTCTGGTTTCATCTAAAACGGCTTTGATAACTAAAGGCATTAAAGATTGTGTACTAAGACATATATATAAATGCAACTTGAAATGCTTTTACTAGCTGGAATTGAACACCGGTGTTCACGGTCCCTGAAGTCGCATTACGAATTTTAAAACCATGACCAATAATTAAAACCATGTAATCAAATTAATATTCTATATACCCTATTTCATGTATCGTTCGCTAAATATACTTCTCCTTATCCAAGAGAAGTTATAGGCTAGACTACGAGATAATCGAGGAATAAATGCCAACCCGCCACAGAATCCCAGCCTTGAGCACTTGCAGGTTTGTCTCCACTATGTAAAATTTGCCTTTCAGCCAAGCTAATTCTTTATATTAATATGAATCAACTCACACTGTACATAGCAATATCTACCGGCCTTTCTCTCTCACAATGTTTGAAAATTCGGATCGAATACGAGATAAAGGGCAGCCCCTTTTTGACATCGATTTTAAATTTTTGCTTGACAGAAACCACATCTTAGGTTTCCGACGCAATTAATTAAGGATAACCCGTCGGCTCGAAGTACTTATATAACATTTATAATTCGAATCTAGAGCTCTTAACACCGGCCGATATATGCGCAATATGCGATCGGCCAGGCTACAGATCCCGATTGTTCTTCTATACTATCGACCTTCGAATTGCCTTTCGGGCCCGTTCGGGCCCTTTAAACATTCAAGGGGGCCACGTTTATATCCCACTTGATTTGAAGCCGAATTCAAGAATACATGCCTTTTGCTTGTCTCGGAAACCGGATGCTATCTTTTTGAAGGGTCAGGACGGTATATAGCTTGCGAGACAAGCTTTTCGCTCAATTGAACATATGGTGGGGAACCTGGCTATCAGATTAATCATCTGAAGTTACTTATTGTTTTCACAAGGCAGTGGTATACGTTCGTATTCGTAATTATATGTGTTTACTAATCACCGGTTGCTCATATGGCAAACAAATATACTATCCGCAAGACAAGTCTTTGGATATGAAGCCGAATTCGAATAAGAACACAAATACCAGCGTGTAACTGGATATTTACGTAAAATTACATGGTGACTGTAGGAGTTGATAAAGTTAGCAGTCTAATTTACCCATAAATCTATCGCACATCCTCGGGCTTGTGTCTGTTTTAGGCAACCAGACTATAGAGATAAATCAGGACTTTGAACAGATCATAGCCCAAACGAAGATCTTAAGATAGTGTAGAGTAAAAGTTTAGAGGTTATATTTACACAAGACGTGCTTTATGTAATGACTGATTTTAGCCTCAACCAAGAGCCTCAAGACAATCGATAGCCTTGAGTCATGTATGCCGCATGCCGTGGTATCAGTGATTTTGATTCGGAGATTCTGGGACAGGGCACCGGGTAATAAGTAACAATCCTTGGTGGCCCACTATTTCAACAATGAGACCACCGGCCACCAGACGTGCGTATAAGCGAATACGAGATCAGTACGTATGTTAGAGTCGATTAAATTCAAATACGACTAGGCAACAGCACGGAATGATTAATCCCGCTAAATAAACAATGTTTCGTATTTATATATTAAGCTAAAGCCATCACTTTGGGTTACGCTGAAGTTACATAGCTATAAGGTTAACCGTTTCGGACTAAGACGGCAGATGGGGCTTGTGAGTCAAAGTTATAGATACTTTACGTATCCCTTCATAAATATTAGATATGTAGTTTTTAAATTTATCTTGGATATTACCAGAGCAGCTTTGCTGGCTTGCGAAAAAAATCATTCTATATTCAAGGTTTGAGCGAGGCCTTCAGTCGTACACAGTCTGCTTGCGCTATCTGCAACGTCTGGGCAGGAGACCACCGTCTACCATATTCAGCTAAGCCAATTACCACTTACATACCCATGTAAAAAAATTTACAGAAGAGAAAGAACGTGTACTGCTTTTACACGTCTGCTCGATCTCTCGCGCGAGTAATGCGACATGGTCTGAGCTGGGTCAACCATGTCCTAGAATCTAATCAAGTTAGGAACGTTCGAAGTTCGTAAACTGCCGGCCGTAGAAGACTCTTATTGGAAAATATTGAACACGAAAACATGATCGAGTTGTCTTAAAAAGGTCTCGCATAAACACAATTGCGGTATGACTACGAGACAAGCTACAATATTGATATTCTTTGCATGTGTAGTTTTCAATTTATATAATTATATGTTCCACAGTCTTAGTAACAGCAAGTTGTACCATGAGCCAGCTTCGAGCAATTATAAAGCCACACGTGGCTCTGGAGGTGGTCTTAAATGCTATGATATATATATACACCACAGAACATTCGAATGACGTATACGTATACGGCCTTGAACATGGGTTTAGACCTTTGAGCCAATTTGCCCTGGATGAGTGGATATTTCTAGGGTTTCCTCGCCGCCTCTTCCCGCAAGGGGCTGAAATTGATACCAAAGATAAAACAAGAAACCTGCTTACAACATGCCGCCTCACACTGATGCAGACCTACATATTAACAAGCTTTATGGATAAAATGTAAGCTCAACCGATTCAAATCAAGAATATTCGCAGCGGCATGCGTCTCCGAGGCTAAGATCAGGTTTCTTGATTAGCCGAACTCGAGTACTCTAGTCTCGAGGCCTCGGAATCGATTCGCCAATCCAACGTTAATGTATGCAGTAGGGTACTCGGCCATACGTCGACTTCGGGGCAGGAAGATCGACTATAATATGTCCTATACTGGTTATCTATCGACCATCTGCCGGTATACCCTGGAGCTATGATACCGGCATCACTGCGTCCCTGAGATCCCATTCGTTTGATACTCGCCCACCAATTAATCACTCAAACTTTAGTCTAAAAGAAGAGATGCGCCGTGGCTCATAGCTTCCATAGATAACTAGGCTTTATATAGCCTCTACTAGGATTAATTTCATGGACCGCTGAAAGACTTGCAAGTTTATTGCTATATTCGTTTATACAAGTACCGAACTTTATAATTTTCCTTGTCTAGATCTCTGTTGGGACCCCCGTTCATAAGAATATACTGGTGCTCTAAGTCTACTGAACAATATAATGCATCCCAGCTGCAGACCACTACCTGCCTCATTGTACAATATGGGTACCATTACAGGGCACCGGTCCGTGTTACCGCTGAAGAGCTTCACTGTGAGCTTGAGGAGCATAGTAGAATTCGAATGTTAGGGATGTATTTTCAGATCTTCTATAAGAAGGGCACGACTTGCCCTCCAAGAGGAGGCTTTCTTGCTCCATCAGGACAGCCAACACTAGAATCACCAATCTATAAATCTGGTTTACGAGACAACATAAATCCACAAATCAATCAATCAATCGAATCAACTACGGTTTAAAGTCTCACAGGGCTCATAAAGCATTACCATATTCAGAATGAAGTTCTCCACGGTCATCTTCACCGCCCTCACCATTGTTACAGGAGCTTCTGCTGCTCCAGCAGCTGAAGGTGACATCGTCTTCAAGCTGTCCCCAGAGCTTCACAAGCGGCTCCCAGAAGCCGAATTGACCGAATTGATCAAGTCCACCATCTTGAAGAGCCGAGAAGCTGAACCTAGTAAGCTCGAGGCTCGTGATTGCTGGATGTGCGGTTTCGGGTACTGCGGCACCACCACATCCTGCTGTATCCCTTGTTGAGTGCTTCTATAAAGGTAACACTCGCTTCTGGTTTTGAGTTATATTTTGTCAGCATATGTGCTTCCTTTGTTGAAGATACTAGAATTTGTACTAACCATGTTATCCGATCGCAAAGCTTGACGGAATGGAGACTTAGAACATCAGTCACGGAGCTCACTCGGCTACTGAATATGAAGGAGACCCGTCTCAATATATTAATATTTAAATACAATGGGTCATGCATCGATGCAATGTGTGGTTAGTACGTATTTTAGAAATAAATCCCATTACATCTGTGCATAAACTCCGTCCTGTTGTATATAAAGGGATATTACCGAGAGATACTTCTCACCCCTTACATTAACAAAATATTAATCCAGGCTACATATTGCATATTTGATATATATCGAATAAACGTATACGAAGACCACTTAGGGTATCAAGCGAAATATTCATATGATCATGCTAGCAGTCAATCAATTTTCCGATCATCTGGTGCTCTTCTATACTAATACAAACTTATATACGTAGTTCTACAAGCTACATGACTTCGAAAATTTAGTAGAATTTGGTTCGCATGACCCTAACCTTTTTGTTCGTACTCGAATATTCCGTTTCAACTTAAGCACTTTATGTATATGATGAAATACATTTGTATAGCTCGAGCTACCTCAATTGGCGATAGAAATATAAAACATCTCAAGTTGGTCATTGATGAGCCTCCAACTAAGCTAAGCCAAGACAATTAATGCAATTCAAGCTCACGGGATTCTCCGTGCCAAGGTCGGCTGAACGATTAGATGCATCTCCAAATTTCCCTTTCTTCAATCCAATATTGCCAACAGGAGTATTCAGCTTGTGAATTTGCCACTTGAAAAAGGTGCATTTTGAAGGATTTCGAGGGGGCTGCAATGCAATGCAGTCTCTCTGGGGCCTTGGCTAATCCCCAGCCCTTTCTAAGCGTTTTTAGCAAGATCGATCGATCTTTCGATTTCCGCATCTCCAGGAGTCTATTAAAGATCCCTTAACCAAGAATCTGGTCCCTAGACCTTTTAAATCTGTTGTCTGTAAAACCCTTTTAAGCACCCCTTAAGTTGAGAAACAGAAGGTAGCTGCCATGCGTCCCACCGTGCTCTCGTCATTGCTGCTTTTCGCTTTAAACCTAACATTTTCCAACGCGATAACGCTGGATACGCGCAACCAAAAGCCGAAATGTGACGAACGGTGCGCTAAATCAATCATATTGAAGCAGAGGCAGCCAAAATTATATTGTTCGTCGTATCTTCATGCGCATGGATATATCTCGACGCACACAAAAACCGTCACAAAGACCGTAACGGCAAAGAAGAGTTGTTCTACTGAAATTACAGATGTTATCACAAGAACTGGAACAGAGACTGTCGTGTTCGTGAGATAAACTTCCCTCAAATATTCGGCCTCAGCTGAATGGGTTTCACACGGATTATAGATAGCTAACTTTGAGAAATAGTGAGTATAGCGTTACCATTACGCTTCCCGCGCCGACGTACACTGAATATCGATCTACTGTCGTCGTTCCAACGTATGTAATCGATCTCTTACCAAATTACCCCAAGAATCTTAACATCTTCATTCTGTCTTTGCAAGCTTTGTTAAAGTCGTTACTTATGTATATGAATTTCAATTGAATTAGAGGAGCGACCCGAGTAATCGACCGTCGAGACATCCACGATCGAGCTCCAATACAAAATAATTGCTGCGGTAAATTACGTAAACTATCCGAATGCTCAGCGAAATCTATCGCCGCGGCATGCTCTAAAATCACGACAATCCATACACCAACCGTCACGAAAACCATAACCCACACAAAACCATGCACTGTTACCTCCACCTTCACCATCTCCCTAGTATCTGAAATCACTATAACATCACCCACCATGACAAACTTTCCCGGCGCCCCTATTACCAAAACAGTAGATCGAATCCTTACAACCATGGTACCACCTGAATGCGCGGGACCGTTTTACCTCCCACCGGACGATATCAGTGACGTCCCGGTTTTCTTTGCGGAGTATCCTGATATCCCGCAGAATTCGTTGGAATGCTGTACTTACTGCTTTAGTCGTCCGGGATGCGCTGCGTCGGCGTTCATCGCGGGTGTGTTTGAATGTGAGGTTTTGATTGTGAATTCGACTCAACCGGGGCCTGGTAGTGATATTTGTCCGTTGGGGGTTCAGAATTTCCATTTTGTTCAAGGTGATGGAGTTGTGTTACCCGGGCCTTGTGGGAGATAGAGTTTGCAAATTTGAAGGATCTAGATCTTGGAGTCGTTCTGATATGATGCATATGCATGTACATGTGTGTGGTTGACTATAGCTAGTGTATGTATATTATATATTATCATGTCAACGTGAATTAACCAATTATGATGATGGCTTAGCTTTGATAGAGTTAGGAAAGGATGATGTGAATGTTATGTCGTACATGTTTTTTCATGATAAAAGACGTTGTTGGGGTGTGCCATATATATGTTACACAAATTAATCTACAAGTAGATGACATCGAACCGGTGACTTGCGAATATTAGTCTTCGTGGAACCACGTGTTTTGAAAACGGTATGCCTCGTTGTCAGAGATGATTTAGGCATTAAGCGCGGCCACATGTTGCATTTTGGCTATTACTAGGGTAGGACGAGAGCAAAACTGCGCGTCTAAGTCACGTTGATAGCTTGGAGTTTGTGGCACAATTTTTACAATAGTTGTTTTATTATCGGGGATATTGAGCTATTAGTATTTTTTTTACTGAGCTTACGCGATAATATAGACTATAAGTTAACTACAAAGCAAAAAACATGAATGCAAGAGTTTTGCAAAGCTAAGATATTAACTGGAGTTGTGGAAGCCAGAGCAGGCGAGAATTGCAATATTGCAGAATCCTTCATCTTATGGTCGCGGCTGTATACTAGATGTCTGGATATATTTAATATCTCGATATAAAGTTTAATTTGCCTCCGCCCGATCGCGATAATATTTTTTTCTCTCTTGGTTTCCAATTTTCCTTGGTTTCAACTATTGGAATGGCAATAATAATACCATTCGGCGGCGGCGAATTCTCTTAAATTATTATCAAAATATTTGAGTTGTATAACATGCATTCCGAGAGCGCGCGGAGGGAAATACCCATGATGCTACGACGCATGCACGCACGCATGCATGATATGAAAAAATATTTAAATATGTTAACTGTATTGGGCTGTTTACCCCCTTTTTGGTGAGTACGAAAAAAATTTGAGCTTTTGGGATGGGGTGGTTCGCGTTCGATGATCGGTATGCATATGCTGGATTCTGTGGATTGCATTGAAGCATGATGGCTCGATCCCGAATAATAGAGTTGAGATATCCAAGGTGGGCGAAATCCGGTATTTTTAGACGGTAGAGCCAGATCTGCAGAGGTACAAGATTTCCAGCGATCTGTACTACGAGCGAGCGCTAAAACGTAATAGAGTATACAACCTTTACAACAACTATAACAAAGACCTGCAGAATTGAACGAGTTATACAACTTATAAAGTTAAGCTCGGTGAGATACGAGAGGAGGTCGTTGCGAGACCAGAGAGGAGTGGACTCTTCTGGCAATCAAAGACACGGAACGGGATAAAATATCCAACACAACATTATTTGATTTATAAAAATATTTAACATCTTCGACATACTAGACTCCAACATAACGGTTGAAACTAGCACGCGTGCTCCTCGTGCTCTCAAGGGTTCCACCGGGCGACTAATCTAGATGAATCAAAATGTTGGAAAATGGTGCCTGGCAATCATATTGCGAGTAAAAGAAAATATCAACCGTACCAACATCCTCCGGTTGGAAGTTGTTGGATCGACACGAACGAGCTTTCAGGTTAGTTTTGCGTTGAGGGCAGTTCCATCCGTTGAGAACTCGATCGCCTGACCTTCCGCTTTGCGACGTTGGATCCGATATAAAATAAACATCTAACAGTACCGCGTGGGGTTTTCATATATCGGAAGCGCATTCGCAAACGAGAAAGGGGGGGATTTTCATCATGGCGATTTAAAACGGCACTTTAATGAACATGTACGACGGGCGCTCTTGCGATCTTGGACGGATGCGTACGAGAGCTTCGTGTGATATGGGAATGTGTTGGTCCTGAAGCGTGAGGTGTTTAACTTTCCATCCGGCCGTTTCAGGGTGTTCGAACTTCAAGTACTTAAGTAGATTCTGAGACTTTTCCGCACTCAGGTGACAAGAGCAGCTTCCGCGAGTGGTAGAAGAGTAGCTCTTGAGATCTTGGGATGGTTTGAGGCTGGTGCGTTTGCGGGCTGGGAATGGCAGTGATTTCAATGGCAATTGCGGTTTAATTCTTTCAGTGGAAACGTAACATTGAATGCTGGTCAAAGCATTCTTTTTTGCGAAAAAGATAGCATGGACCCTGCAGTTGACGATCGAAAGATCCAGGTGATAAACCAAATTTTCACGCTTCAACTTGTCGAAAAAAGAATTTGGAAGAACCTCTAAGAATAGCTCTGAGCTGAGGATCCTAGGAGCTTGTACAAAGTACATGTATACGTACATGGCATGGACATGGACATGTATATTCCTTTGCATTGGTATCGCACATGGGCACGAGCTGAGAAAAATAATTTTTTCGTGTCGTGTCAATAGCCAATGGGAAAGTCCAAGAAGGGGGACTCGGTAAACATCGTCATCACGAGTCGGTCGGAACCGGGGTTTTAATACGCTGGCTCAGTTAAATTGAAAAAGTGGACCAGCCCTTGAAAGATCAGCGAATGCTCGAACGCACTGCCGTAGTTGGAGCAAACAAAATCAATTGATTCGAAGGGATGATAAGAAAGATGAAATGATATCTACATATTTCGTCATCCAATTTCATCGTCGTCGAATGCGCGACGGATGACATGATTATGACCGGACCATCCGAGCTATGAAACCGAATGATCGAGACTGCTTTTTTTATGACTTTCATGTCTCCAGGTTTTCGCCAGATCTATAATTTCCAAAATACGGTAAGCTCGACTGCACTGTCTGAAATCAAAAAAAAAAAAAAAAAAAAAAAAAAATTATCGACTGCCCAGACCAACTGGCGAGTCCATTTTTATTTGACTTTGGAGCAGGGATGGTGGCTTCCCCCTTTGGGGCATTTGGAGTTCGCTGGTGTTTTTTTCCCCTCCCCAAATCTTGGCCCCCGACCCCAATTTCGCTTCTGTAACCACACTCAAAACTCAAAAGGAAGAGTTCCTCAATTTGTATGTAACATAACATGAGGAATTTCCCATCTGCGTGGAAAAGTCGTGCTGTTCGAAGGGTGGGAGTACAGGAGAAAAAAAAAAAAAAAAAAAAAAGAAGGTCCATGAAGGGGAAATATTTTGTGTTTTCTGTTACACGTCTGTATACATGACAGAGATATTAAGATTATGACTGTTTATTCGAGATTACATAGCATAGTACTTTCATGCGCACAAAGAAGACACAAAGGATATTACTACGTATCATAGTGTTAATTAGAGGTGGAGGAGGCTGGTTTTTTTTTTTTTTTGGTTGCAGACGGTACCTGATTAGTGAAATGGAAGGGCGGCCGAACGATGACCACCCCCCTCCCATTCCCCGCTGGCTCCCCCATGTGCGACTGCCAACCTGCCGGGCCATGCAATCTGCAATGTGAACCTGGCCCTTCCTTCCCTTCCCTCGCACTCTCCATGGGCCCCATGCAACATACGGCTGGGAGGAGAAGAAGAAAAGGGCTGTTGGATCGAAAAGCAAAACGAGCTTCCATGCGCTTGTTCCCCCTTTCGTGGTTGTGCATTGCATATTTCCAGCACACGCACACACGCACTATCCCCTTTTCCAGACGCTGTGTTTTAAGCCTTTCTCGAGAAAGAAAAGTAAGTGCAATACCACTCATCGAGTCTCTCTCTCTCTCACTCTCTCTCCTGGTGAGAACTGATCGATCAAAGACTAGTTGGTTAGCTAACTTTCGCACACTCTTTTTTTGTCATTAGTCCGTTCTCTCTCGCCTTTTTTTTTTTTTTTTTTTTTTTTAACTTGAATCTTTTTTTTTCGCATTGTTCCTTGATTTGTTACTTCGTTTTTTCGCACCGTTCCTGAAGGTTGCATTCGAACCTGCGAACCCCGTCCAGGTGCATTCCGCTGACGATAACGCACCGTGCATAACAAATCCACTCACACGCATCTGCTGCACTCACACACTGAAATCCGGTTCGACGGGCAATATTAATTGTCACTATTGTTGTTAAAGTGACTAGCCACAGTCATAGTACGGTATAGCAGAGCAGAGCAGAGCATTACTGTAGTTAGCCCTCGGGCACCTTACACTCGTTTTTTTCTTCCTCCTTGATATTGCATTGATTGTACACACACACTCTCTCTCTTTCTCTTTCCCTTGCTCGTTCTCTTTTCCTTTTCGATTTCTTTCCTTCTCTCCTTGTTTGCGCATTTTTCATTTTTCTCGTCGTCGTTCCTCGGGTTCTGGTGTGTGGTCAACCGTCGTCGACACGTCCCTTCAACGACAGCAATTGGACGGACCTTTAATTATATTGCACGCCCCTGGGACACCCTCCATCGACTGCGACAACGACAACGACGACAACGACGACACAAACCCGACAAAGCAGACGAGAAACCAGTCAGCCATTCCTGCCGATTCAATTCCTCCTTCACAAACAACCTCGAATTCCCCATCTTCGGCATCCATACTCCCTCACTCACACACACACACGCTCCTTCGTCTAATAACGGTTCGCTGTCCCTTGCGTCACCGTCTCAGTCCTGATATTAGTAGCCATCCTACTCGACTTCGGACCACCTCCCCAGGTTTGTCACATTTTCCTTTCCTCTCTTCTCTATTCTTTCTCCGGTGACGCACTGCACTGCACTGCTGGCAAGGTGTTGGCCGTGCGACTTTGCTTGCAAAGGATACAATACTTTTTTTTTTTTTTTTTTTTTTTTTTTATATTAAATTTGAAATAAAATAATAAATTTGGCTGCGCCGTTGTGTGTGGTGACGAGACCGGCTATATTCCTCTGCTGCCTCCACAACCCTCAATAATCTACCCACACCCTCTCTTGCTCGCTCACCACATCAGTCCACCTAACGCCTCCCCTCCAAACTAACGTTTAATTTTAACGACTAACGGTTGCATTGACTTACCATTGCCTGTGAACAGCATCGTCTCTTGATTTCTTCTTTCGATTTTTTTTTCTCTCTAGCGATTCGTTGCTCTTGTCCTATCGTTCGACTTAATGACCATCCCACGAAGATAATACTCCATCCATCAAATGAATCCGACCTAATCGCCTTAAGCGCCGTTAATCTCTTCGACAAAAGTCACAGCCGGGAAGATTGTCTTTGCTTTGCTTTTTTCCAAACCAAACACACGCTCTCGAGACAGAAGATTGAGGCGACTCAATTACTGAGAAAGCTCGTCGCAGGATGGGTTCGAGGAGGAGGAAAGGGGCAACGGCCTCATCGATATTTTCAATATGGACGACTCTATCGTCCGTCGCATCCGCTCTCAACTTTACACAATTAACACCACCTAGCCTTGATACAGCGGGCTACGGCCGAATGGGATTTGTTGGTAACTTTGAGAGCATTTCATTATTTGAATATGAACAACAAGGCGGCCAGACATTTTTTGCAAACGGCAGCCACGCGATAATCACGCAGCTACCTAACGGCGAACTCACAACTCTCGCGGTTTCCAATGGCTTTATCAATGATATGTGTTTGTTCACAATGCAGGATGGAACGGTTGCGGGTGTCGTCGTTGGTGGGAACTTTACGAGTATTGGAGGCATCAAAGCGCAATCCGTCGCTCTCATAAACCCCACAAATGGACAACCTATACCGTTGACTGGCTTATCAGGGACCGTCAACACCGTACTGTGCGATCAACCTTCGAATACGGTGTATTTTGGTGGAGACTTTACTGGACTCAACTCTACGAACGCTATCTCATGGGTTGGAACATCGGGGTGGTCCGAATTACCCTTCCAAGGATTCAACGGTCCGGTGGACGCGATTTCGAAAATGTCAAATGGTACTATTGTTTATGGCGGTAGATTTACATCTCTTCATAACGACACCTTGCTCGAGGGAAACAAAACCAAGATCACCCAGCAATTTGTCAACCTCGATTCTGCATCGTCCCAGATATCAGCCGTTCTAGGCTCCGATGTAACGGGATTTAGTGACCCTAAGAACATTATCTGCTCTGATGGAACCACTGACAAAGCCGGAAGCACTTTTCTCTTTCAAGATGGAATGCCTGGCTCATGGTCAGCCGACTTGGCCTACACTGTCTATCCAACTAAATTGCGGCTTTTCAATACTCACTATCAAGGACGAGGATTGAAAACATTCCGATTTGTTTCGCGACCGAACAACGGCATCATGAATCTGACTTCAGTTGATCCTACATCGAATGATCGATTTTACTGTGACGCATGGTGCCCGCTTTCGAACGCCACGAACTCCACCGTTCCCTACCAGGATTTCGAGTTTGTGAATGTGATTCCAACATTCGGGTTCAGGATTGAGGTCATTGAATGGTTTGGTGAAGGAGCCGGTCTCAACGGGCTCGAGCTCTTCCAAGACGGTAACCCCCCCCTTTTTCTCTCGGTACTTACAACCAAAAGCTAACCGGTCGATATAGATATCTACGCATTCGCCGACAATAGTCTTAATGAACCATCTTGCAAAGATGTCCAGGGACCTACAACATCTAACATCAATGGCGATTGGACATCTCTGGGTGGCCCACCAACGACTGACTCGAAGTATCTCTCTGCCAACTTCCCATCGAGCGATGTGGGCGATGCTAGTATCACATTCAAGCCTGATATCAAGATCCCCGGTATCTACCAAGTTTTGATATACACTCCTGGCTGCAGGCAGGATAGCTCCTGTCCCGAACGTGGAGAAATTACGGTGTCAGGAACATTTGCATCAAATGAAACGTCTCAGCCTACCGCGAATTTCTTCCAGACGAACGAATTCGACAAGTATGATGTGTTTTTTACGGGATATGTCGAAGCCAACGGCCAAGATCATACGGTCGAAATCAAACTCCAGCCGGTCGCCAATCAAAACCTCGTTCAATTAAACGTCGTAGCATCGAAAGTCCGGTTTATTCTCCAATCTCCGAACCCTGAAACGCCAACCAACAAACTCGCAAAGCGGGACGATTCGCTTACCCTTAGCATTAATGGTGTTTTTGCGTATAACCCCAAAGTCGCCATAAACAACGTCCAACAAATAACAGCTATCAGTCTCGCTTCTACCGATCTCCCACAGAATTCAACTATTTTTTCCGTGGCTGTTGTCGATGAGACTGTATATGTTTCGGGTGACTTCCATACCGGAAACTTCAATAACTTTTGCTTAATCACAGAGAATGGACTGCAACCGGTGGCTCTCAATGGATTAAACGGGGTCGCGACCGATATGTTCCTTAACGGACAATCAATATATTTCGCCGGCGCCTTCAACGATACTGCCAGCAGCTCTACTCCAGGTCTCTCTCATGTTGCATCCTACGATATTGGCGCAAAGAAATGGGCTTCGCTTGGAACTGGTTTGGATGGCGCACCGGTAAAAATTGTCGCCATGCCAGTAAATATTTCTAGCTCTACTGAAACCGTATTCGTCTTTTCTGGTTCCTTTACAAAAATCCTAGCTTCCGATACCGTCCCTGAAGTTTCAGTAGACGGCATGGCAATCTGGGTTCCCAGCCAGAATGAGTGGCTTGAGAGATTGTCCAACGCAACATTTGAGCTTACCGGATTCCTTTCTCAAGTGGTTACTATTCCCGATAGCCCACCTTTCTTCTCTGGTTCATTGCTGTACTCTAAGCCCGGTCTTTCAGGAGGCGCTGAATTTAAGCAAGAGAAGAACAAAACTCTTGAATTTCAGCCCCTTGGCATTGACATCTCGATCCCGCCTACTTCTCGAAATTCGAATAAAAAACGCGCCTTGGACTCCTCTCTTGGACTTCAACTCAACGGTGTTCAAACTGGTGCATTCTATCAAAACGGCAAATCAGATGTCACGATTCTCGGAGGGAGGTTTACCGCTGGAGCTATTGAAAATTTAGCTTTCATCTTTGCTAACGATAATAACCGTGTTGCTGGTGTTCCTGATAATGCTTTGAACGGCGACAATATTGTTACATCCCTTTTGATCGCCGCTAAACCAATTACAAGCCCGGACTTGCTATTCATCGGAGGATATATCAATACAACAGTTAAAGGCGCCCCTGTAGGCGGAATGCTTGTATACGACCTGGCGGCGAACGACTTTGTCTCACCTCAGCCTCAGCCTCTTCTAGCGGGTGGGAATGAGACAACGGTGTATACGATAACCCAACAACCTAACGCCAGACAAATTTACGTTGGAGGTTCATTCACAGAAGTTGCTGGTGGATTCGAGTGCGAAGGCATATGTGTATATGATCCGCAAACCTTCCAATATTTTGCTCCAGGCTTCGGTTTTGGAGGTATTGCCTATGCTAGCGCTTGGACCGATTCCAATACCTTGGTAGTTGGGGGTGACCTGAAGTTGAATAATAGCAACGTCTTCTTGGCTACATACAAGCAAAGCAGCTCGACTTGGTCCGTCTTCCCAAACGTCACCGAGATCCCGGGGCCCGTCACCACTATCTTTACACCATTAGGTGAGGAAAACAACATCTACGTTGGAGGGAATGCAAACGGTCGTCCATTCATCTTTAGGTGGGATGGCGCCAAATGGACCAATCTCGGGGCCGGCTTGGGAGCCGGATCCATTCTCCGAGACATAGAAGTATTCGAACTCAGCGAAGCCCACCCTTCAAACGACCTCCTCACATCGAGCCAAATCCTCATGGCTTCCGGTAGTATAATCCTCGATTCTTCCCCAGTCAACTCATCCGCCGTTCTCTTTAACGGTCAAACCTGGACCCCATTCATCCTTACAACCAACGCCGACGGCTCACCAGGTTCATTGGGAGCCTTTGTCTCGCAGAGCAAACACACCTTTAACACCAACGCTGGCAAGCTCGCCGTCGGTCTCGTAGTTCTCGTTTCTCTCGCCATCGCCCTCGGATTAATATTCCTGATCGTTGTTATCGGCATTCTCGCATCTTATATCCGCAGAAGAAGAGAAGGATACGTTCCGGCGCCTACTAGAGTTACACCGGTTCCGATCCCACAGGATATGACGGAACGAGTACCCCCCGATCAGTTATTCCAAGGCGTAGGCTTGGCAAGTTCGACAAGAGGTACACCGCACATCTAGATTTCTCGTGCTGGCAAGACCTTTTTGTTCATATTTTTTGCCCTAAAATCTTTTTCTGTCCATATTATTGTGTAATTTTATCTGCAATTGTTTAAATGCTATGTTGGTTTTGTTCTCCCTCTTTAATCTGACAATCTGATATATTTCAGATTAACTCTACCTCCCCTTCTTAACATTCCACATTTCTTTTCGATTCATTTTGCACGTTTTCCTTTTATTGAAGCGGGGTTTATGGCGTTGATGTTTTATATTTGTATATGATCGGTTTGGTCGCTTTTTTCTTTTCTATACACCCTACACCCTACAATATCCCCCTATCCCCTCTGTGGTCTGTCTGCAATACATAATGTACCGATTCCTCCTGTCATCCTCAGCCCATGTATTCTACTCCACAGTTGTATATCACACTTCTTCTTTTTCTTCTTCTTCTCTTTCCCCTCTTCTTCCTCCTTTTTTCTAAATTAATCTACAATTAACACCGTTCTCGACTTTCATTAACCAATCACTCTTTCCCGCTTGTCAAGAAAAAAAAAATAATTTACGTTTTCTTTCTTCGAGGAGGGCAGCTATTACTGCTGCCTTCTTTCGATTGATTTTTAATTAAACCAAAAATAATTATAACCCTGACCTGCTCTGTCCCGTTCTATTCTATTGTATTCCGTTCCGTTCTATTCTGTTCTAGATGGAAAGCAAAGAAAGCTAAGATGATAAGAAACCCATCAAGTGGAAATAACAGTCGAACTGGAAATTTAAAAGGGAAAAGGGAAAAAAAAAGGGGGTAGATTAACTTCACGCGACGTGATCATGAGTGGTACCAGTGCACGATACCCCCGATCGATTTGTGCATATACACCCTTAATTATCTTAGTCCCGTAGAATAACGGAAGATCTTGCACGATATATCGATAACAAAAGCTAAGTTACTTTTTATATATCCCCCACCGTGGGCGTCACCACACACGAGCAGGCAGACAGATCCCAGGAAACCGTCCGAAGTTCCACGCACCAAATTTAAATATTTAAAGAATAAAAAATAAAACAAAATAAAATAAAATACGGATCGCATCGCGTTGGAAGAAGGATCGTTAAGTGAGTACATACATCCCAGTATTTAGTGCTCCTGCGGAAACAAATATGTTTCATGTAAGAATCTTATTTTTCTTGGGTTTGTTAGTAATATAGTATATACAAGGTACATGGCCCCCAACCCTTTCAAATACGTACAAAAGAGTTTAAAAAAAAAAAACGAGAAGAAAAAAGGAGATGTTTCAATCCACTGGGTAACTAACTCATATACACATCTGACGCCTCTAATTAGAAGAGAGAAAAAAGAGAAGAAGAGGATGGCGAACATGCTAAATACATAATATAACACTGCAAAAACTCCCAACTATTGGAAAGCGAGATTGGTATTAACTAGGCCATCTCCGTGACGACCCTGTTGATCCCAGCCGAGTAGTAATCATCCCTCTTCGCAAGATAAGGCATCACTAGCTCCTTCTTAGCCTTGGCGAGTAATCCATCCCTTAATCTATCCTTCAACGCGCTAGCCGGCACGACGTATAAATTGCCCACCTCGTGAAGGAGCTCATAGCTCTCCTTGACGCTCCCCGTCCCAACGGGGTTGCCCGGATCCTCGTCCGCATCCCACTTTTGGAACATTGATTGGTAAAACACAATGTCCTTAGTGAGGGATATGCCGCCTACCACGTTGACTGTGTTCTTGGTTAGATTTTCGAGGAAACGGGTGCGGAATCCCGTGGCGATTTCGTAGAGGAAAGAGACTAGATTCGGACCTGCGAGGGCGGTCTTGGCTGTCGCGTGTACCTTTTCGAGGAAGGTTGAGATGGATTGACAGGTTGAGGTTTGGAGCATCATCATCTGGAGATCGTCGTCGCGGGGCCGGAAGTCCTTTTTGGGTTGCTTGATGAGAAGATTAGTGGTGTGGTTTAGAACTGCGTCGACAGTCTTCTGGATGACCTGGTTGATACGTTCTTCGATCTTGATAAAGAATCGATGAGAGGCTAGAGACATTTCACGCCGGATGACAAGAGAATTTTGGGCGAGGGGGATAAGAGCTGTGTGGATGGTCTTGTGCATGAGACCGAGGATGACGCTGGCGGATTTAAGCTCCGAGAAGTAACTAATATCAGGCTCGTTTTTGGCGAGTTCAGCAGTAAGAGCGAAGTCTTCGCAGCTCTCAAGACCGGTCTCGATATATAAGCCAACGTTTTCGAGAAGGATAGCAAGAAACGCGGATGCATCCTTTGGCATATCTGCTGAAGAACCGATCTCAAGAGATCGGCCTATGCTCTCGGCTAACCATTTGAGCATACGTTTTGAAGTATCGATGGACAGCTGGCCGTCTGCCTCATTAAGCTCGATTTCAGTTATCTTGTCGTCCTTTAGATTCTTCTCTCGGAAAGAGCCCAACCCAGCAAGTCGCAGCAATTGCTCTGTTCGGCGGGCAGTAGCCGGATCTGTATCTTGTAGCTGGGTAATAACTCGGTCTCTAGCAGTCGTGGTGCTATTCTGTATTTGAGTCCTCCATCGATCAAGCATGGTCGTATTTTGAAGTCTCTTCCGTCTCGTCTGCGGTTTTGTCTCAGTAAAGAATAGCGCTATCGATGAGTGGATATGCGAACTTACGTGGTAAGTATTAAACTTGAAGAGAATCGACTCGTAAAGATCTTGGAGAGATTTCCTCTCTCGTTCGATATACTTGACCGTTCCTTCGAGGTATGGGGTAAAAAGGTCATCCAAGTTCTGATCCAGACAGGCGGAAATTTCACTATTCGTGTCCTTGTCGTTGAGCTCTTCGCTATTCGACTTGAGCTTCTCCACCAGTGAGTCGAGAGTACTCTTAGCAGATTGAAGGGATCTTAGGAATGCAAGCGGGGAGATGGTTTCAGCTTTTTCGAGGACCAGCTCGAGTCTTTGTTGAATCTGCACAATGGTTAGCGATAGGGGGGTTATAGGTAGAAGCGAGACGACACATACTGTTTGTTGGAAGATACGTTGTAGGAAACTCTTTGTGACATCACCGGGAATCGGGAAGATTTCCTTGATCAGAGAAGATTCCTGAATGACAACATATTTGGCGGCTTCTATAATCTCTGCCAAACTCCTCTCAAGTGGAGGAGGATTCGCATCGGGGTCCGGTAGCTTATCCCATCTAGACAGAATCGTCAGCTACTGTGCCAGAAGACGTATAAGTTGAAATGTGTGCTCACATGTCACCCCCGAGAACTACCTCATTCGTCACCAAATGTTGCTTTGTTATAAAGAACTCATGCTGGTTCACAAACAAAGCCTTGACCGAGTTTCCGCCATTAAAGTCGTGAAGCATCTT
This sequence comes from Arthrobotrys entomopaga, assembly GCA_012184315.1. Classification (NCBI taxonomy): domain Eukaryota; kingdom Fungi; phylum Ascomycota; class Orbiliomycetes; order Orbiliales; family Orbiliaceae; genus Arthrobotrys; species Arthrobotrys entomopaga. The sequence continues at coordinate 333,098 of LDDX01000193.1, forward strand.
CGCGCAACCCTTCATGGCTGTGATGTCCATCTGCCTGTAAGCAGTATCAAACTGAGCCAGAAGATCCTTCTCCAAACTCTCCGAGAACTTTTCTATCAGCATCCTCGTATTATCATTACTCGGAAGCTCCAATTTCTGTGCGATGGACATGAGATGTCGACTGATACTAGCGCATTTGATACTGTCATGAATGAGCCCGCTCTTTCGCATCTTCTCCAACCGACTGCTATCTCCCTTTCGGAATTCAACGTAACATTCAATCAAGAATTTCGCGTCCATGGCTCTCATACGCTGTTTGTCCAGTTGTTCTAGTTCACCACCGATCGAGACGGCTTTGCCGCCGATGTTCACATCTAGTTCTCGGAATTTATCCAACGTGTCACCCAGTCGTCTGCCTAGTTCTTGGACTCGTCGGCCATGGTCCAGCTCAGCCCTTCGCACGGCCTCCTTAAGTTCGCTTTCTTGTTCCGCGAGATCATCGTCGAGCTGTCGGATCCGGCTGACAGCGGCTTCGAAGGTTCGGATGTAGGGTTTTGGGTCGAAAGCTGAGCGTAATAGATGTTAGAAATACGTATCGAGGTATATCGGGTGGAACAGGAGAAAAGCTCAAGGTACCGTTGGCATTCTGCCCCCGACGCGAGATTTGGACACTCTGGCTAAGGTTTTCTATGAAGTCTTTGACAAGGAATTCTTTGGACTATATTTTCGTAAAAGACAAAGAGATTGGTTAGCGCTTGGTACGCCTGGTATTGGGAGAGAAAACGTACTGAGAAATGGCCGAGTTCGAATGCCGGCAAGCTGGGGTAGAGTCCGCGAACTCCATCATTGTTGTTGTTCGCCATTGTTTTTGGTGGTATTAATTCAATCGCATCCTCTACGTTGGGGCTTAATATAATATTAAGACAAGATGAAGCTGGGAGATGGATATCCAGAGGACATTCCCTGGAAACACCCAAGCTGGCCACAAGCGGCTATCAGAAGCGCGTCAGGAGGCGGAGGAGGCTAGCGAAAAGCCGGAGGCGGGGTGGTTGCGATTGGTGGTGGAGCTAGTTCAAGTAGCTTGGTTGGAGCTTGGCTGGGAGCTTTTGTCGGCGGTGTTTTTTTTTTTTTTTGATAAAGCTTGTTTGTCCGGCGGACCAAAAAGCTGATCTTAGAAAAATTTAAGATTCGACTCATCCTGCTGTTACAATTGCTAAATATATACCACCGTTCAATGATGGTTCTGAGTATTCAAACCATTTTGACTGTTGCTGAGTTCTGAACTGAGTAGCTCCTTTTACCCAATATGGTATGTCAAATATCACAATCTCAAATTTCGTGTCATCGAGTACTAATATAAAAATATCAAATATAAATATATATCATATAGTCTACCCAAGATACCCAAAACCCAACGCCCACAGATACCAAAGCAGAGGAAGAGGGAAAAGAAGAAATGCAGGCTCTCAACCCTGCTGTCCTTCTCCGGGCGCCCAGACTCCTCGGAATGCGAGTCCTCGAGAAACAAGCTTTTGTCAAAACGATACCCACCGTCGCAGCATACGTCAAAGACAAGAAAGATATTGAAATCATTCGCAAAGCTGCGAGTCCGGTTATACTGCAGGATCCATTGTCGCGAACAACAATACATGCGAAGACTTTGTACGGAAACGAAGGACTGCGGAATTTCATCTTTCCTCTGATACCTTCCGTTAATCCTGAGGGTGTGTAGCGTGTTCTCTATTTAAGAATAGACTGCCTTTGGGCACAGTAGACTAAAGGGAATCGAATGTAGATGAATCTACAATGCCTGCTGCTTTTGCCGAACTTGTCAAGGAAAAGCGAGTGGAACTGACACCGAAGGAAGGTACTTTAACATACGATAATTTCGCAACAGGTATTGAATTCTCAACCTCAAGAAACCTCTTCATCGACTTTTTTACTGAACCTTTATGTGACCGTCTTAGCCGAAATATTCAAAGCTGTTCTTCCTCTCGACGCTTTCGAAGGTGTCCATCAAGCCTTCACCCTCACTGGTCATATCGGTTCGTAATTTTCTTTCTTTCTTTCTTTTTTTTTTTAGAGAATAATCTCGAGATTAACAATGCCGCTAGCCCACATAAACCTTCACGACGAATACCTGGCATACAAGAACCTCATCGCTCAAGTGATCCTGGATAAGAACCCAACTGTCAGAACAGTAGTAAATAAAACTGAGGAAGTCGGCTCGACCAGCGAATTCCGAACATTCCCGATGGAAATAGTAGTGGGGGACCCGGAAACAGAAGTTACCGTCAAACACAGCGGCTGCTCGTACTCTTTTGACTTTGCAAAAGTCTACTGGAATTCACGGCTGGAGAACGAACACGACAGGATCGCGAGTCTCTGTAGCAGCGGCGAGGCGGTCTGTGATGTTATGGCAGGCGTGGGGCCGTTCGCTATCCCAGCAGCGAGATATAGAAGGGCGTTAGTATGGGCCAACGACCTAAACGTTGAATCATACAAATCCATGGTGAACAACGTCAAAGCGAACAAGGTAACCCTCCCCAAAATTGCAACCTCGTAGTGGTTTTCTCATAGGATACTAACTCGCCAAGCTAGGTGGAAGGCCTCGTCTACCCCTTCAACACTGACGGCCGTGATTTTATCCGACTCGCCTCCAAGGCACTCTACCGCGAAGCTGGAAAAACCATCACATTCGACCCAAACCCGCCAGGCGCACCTCGAGACCCTAACATCAACAGTAAACTAAAGCCGATAGAAACGTACACGATCCCCGCAGTCTTCAACCGCTTCATAATGAACCTCCCAGCCACCGCCGTTGAATTCCTAGATGCATTCATCGGTCTCTACGCCGGTCTCGAGTCGCAGTTTGAAGACCCCTCCGACCCGGATATGACCTCCAAAAAGCTCAAACTCCCCATAATCCACGTCTACACCTTCCACAAAACTAGCAGCCTCAGTAGAAGCTTGAAGAAATTGGTAGATGTTCTCCCCTATGCGGCTGAAGGTATCGTAGAACAGATTTCACAGTATCTTCAGTATCCCATGACTGTGGAAAGTAGTTCGAATCTACGGGATGCCTATCTGGGGGGTATAGTGAGAAGCAGATTGCCAAAGAAGGTGCCCAGACCTCCGGAGGTGCTAGCTAGTCATGAGAGGGTGGCGGAGATGGCGAAGGGAGATGATATGTTTATCGAAGGTGGGGTGAGGGTTGGATTCGTGAGGGGCGTGTCGCCGCATAAATCAATGTATTGTGCGACGTTTAGGTTACCGAGAGAAGTGGCATTTAGGCAGCCGGTCAGAGAGTTGACTGACGAGGCACTGAAGTATGAAAAGATGAAGGCAGTGTGGATGAGAAGTGATGAGTCGATAGCATGGCCAGGTAAAATGAAAAAATAAAAAAAAAAAATGTTGGAGAGCAGATATATATACTTGCTGTTAGAATTAGTCACTGTACATACTTATTTCATTTGGGAGGTTTGGCACATACGGGGCGTTATCCGGACATATAAGAATCTGATACCACTCTTCAAAAAATATATAAATTTGAGATAAAATCGAGACAAGAGTGCGAAAATGATAATCCTAGTGTACAAGAAGCTATGCCAGCATATATAACTCCAATATATCCAACGAAAAAAAAGCCAAGAAAACGCCATGCTCACCTATGTGTACAAACTATCTTACAAATCGCTCAAACTCTCCGTCTACGAGTTCGCCTCTCGGTCCGTTCTTCAACCTTCACAACAGCTGTCTCAGACTTGACCTGCCCGTCCGCACCCCGTTTTCTTACCCTCTTACTCTCCACCTTCTTCACGACTTCCTCCTCAACTTCCTCCTCCTTCTTTATCTCACTTGCTTCCTCCTCTTCCTCCTCCTTCACTTCAACTTTCACCTTGGTTTTAACGGTAGTAGTCTTCGTATTCTCCAAACGATCCGCGAAGGTTCTCAGATCGGCCGTGAACAGGACCGAATGCGCCCAGCCGGCCGTATCACCCCATAATTCCCTAAAATGATCCCCTACAGCATCGTAAATGGCTTTAGTCAAAGACCTATGCTTGCCTTTGCCGAATTTATAATCCCTCGTAGCAATTTGCCATACTAAAACCGCCCACAAGTTAATTGCTATTCCACTCACACATCCGTACTCTGCGAGGAGTATCGGTGGAATAAAAACATACCATGTGTATCGACGGGAACAGCCCCCATCTTATCCAAACTCATCAAACAGACACAATCCGCGACTTTGGGCCCCACACCGCTAAACTCCAACAACGCCTCATGTGCTTCTTTGTAATTTTTCTCGTTTCTCAACGTGTTGAGAAATCCCTTGGGTCGGTCGTTATGTACCATGCGCGCTGTGGTGTAGATGTATTTTGCACGATACCCGAATCCCAATTTTCGAAGGGTATCTTCGACGCCAGGTGCGGTGAGGGATTCGATTGATGGGAAAGAATAGTATTCCACTTGTGTGGGAGTTGGAGAGTTGATTGTAGACGGGGTGGAGGATGCGAGAGGCGGGTTTGTGGAGGTGTGTGTGATCGAACCGAGGGGTTTGCCGTATGTCATGCAGAGTTTATCCACCTATTTTTGATAAGTATATGTATGTTAGCGGTCTTATATAAAATAAGAGATGAGATCAAGTATGCTGGATCGGAGTTTGGTCTCTACCATTTGACCTATTCTTGAGATGTTATTGTTGCTGCTGCAGATGAAGCCGATTAGACATTCCCAGGGATCCTGACGGAGCATTCGCACACCCCGGAACTCGCCGGCCTTCTTCTTGAAATTTGGGTCGGCAGAAGACCATTTTTCATAAAGCAAAGGGAGGTCGACTGAGAGATTAAAGTAGTCTTTTACGATGTCTTCCGTATCGTCTTTCGAGGAGGGACTCGGTGGGGAGGGGAAGGTGGCGCGGTAGCTCAGGTGGGTAGGGTTCTGGCGGAGAGAAATGATACGATCGGGGAAACCGCAGGACCTGTGTATCGCAAAAGATTGTTAGTATAGGAAGTTTGGCTACTACTAGTACTACTGATGGGTGAGTTTAATAGTGAATACTTACCATTCATCGGGCCCTGAAAGTTTCCAGCGGAAAGACTGACCGCATCGCAGGACGGTAGCGAGACATAGCTGGTTTAAGGAGATGGGCAGTTGGCCCCAGCTCGTCGTATAGGCTTTTGACATGATCGATCGCACCTTTGTGATTCAAGTTTGAAGATGCCGGTTCTACGTCGTACGATGCTCGAGAGGTGGTGTTTTATAAGAAAGGAAAGGCCCCTTTTCAGAGTATTATATTCTCAGCTGTCGTAAATCAAGTAGTTTCTTTGCCTCCCGCGAAAACGAAAGTTCGATGGTCGCGTGGGTTTCGTCCCTGCCAAGCCATTTTCAATCGCGTCTCCAAATCGGGTTTAGTCCGTAGACATTCTTTACATAAATTACTATATCGGAACAATCGAATGGAATTGATTGTATGATTCCACAAGGTATACAATATGGTTATTATAAGATGAGGTAAAATTTGCATTATATTGCCATGCTTGTTGGTATCACAAAGTGTCCAGTAGTTCTTGCAGTCTGTCCAATTCTAATCCTACATTACAGTTCCATCTTCTCGTCTGCACCCTCCGGCATCATATGCTAGCTTAGATTGCAATTGCATATGATCAAGCAACCTTAATGGCAGGCGACCGACTTGGTGGCAGATGTATTTCCCCAGAGCATATACCCGACGAAGGCTCCCACTGCGACAGCCAGCATCACCCAGCCATTATAAGTCATGAATAGAAGCCTAAAAACAAAACATCAATCCAATTAATATAATCTTTGTTGCCAATCCATGGGGGGGAATGGAGAGGAAAAACTAGTACTCACATGATGAAGAACGAGTAAAACACTTGCAAAGAGTACAACAGAGCTTTGATCAACTGTCCTTCCTTCCTGATAGTTACGGCGTTTCCCTCTCGCCCTGGGAGTAATGAGCTTGATTCATCGACACCTGTGTCTTTTTGTGATTGAAAATTGGATCCCCGGGATATTATTAAATATTCTGCTTTGATTCATTCCGAGTGTGGAAACAGGGAGATCTCAAGCGAAGCGAAAGGGAAATGTGGAGGTGTATGCGGAACTGGGGGGTTTGTGAGGGGAGGGGGGCTTGTGTGACGTACTGATAATACCACTTCGTCTAGTTTCGAGCTGAGCTTCGTACCGCCGACTGACCTCGCGAACGAACTCATAGCCGGAGGTTAGAGCGACAATGGCGAGGAGGGAGAAGACGAGAGAGACGGGGCCTCGGACGTGCCAGCTGCGGAATATGATGCAGAGGTTGGTAGGGTCCCAGGTGAACAACATCTATGTTTCAAAAATTAGAAAAAAAATGAATAGAGATTGAAGATTCCGAGTGAGTATGACGTACGTTCATGGAACACCGGTCGCCCATTCCGTCGTGCATGCCCATGCCGCTATCGTGTACGTGATGGTTCATCGTAGAGATTTAAAGGTGAGGGTTGAAGTCGAAATAACAAGCTGGTAACTGGACTTCAATAGAGATGAGACGTAAGGTGGATTACGAGGAAGAGTAAACTGACGAGATGCTCCCCAGCCCGACAATAATATATTAATTATCGTCGTAGGATCCTATCTTCGTTTCAATCACCCTAGGGTCACGCAGCCTGCCACTGATGCTGCATCAGACGGAGCTAATGCTGCAAGTGAGGCAGTTTCCCCCCAGCTAGCGTCGCCCGCTTTGCCAGGTTCCCCACCACCAGTTCCATCCTGGTTGTCGAGACGATGCAAAGCTGCGCAACTTGCAGCAAAGCAACCGAATGCGTCTTCTAGCACTCATCATGCATCACAACAGATGTCAAGTTACCAAAGTCAAAAATTGAAACCTTTCTCGGCCTAGGCATATTTATTCACGGCCGTGACTAGTTAAGAAGTAGCCAGCCTCCTCCGGCCTCCGTTGGTTATCGCTGGGTCTTCTAAGCTCCACCGATTGGGATATCCAACGCCATGTCCAACACATCCGCCTTGTTCTCATATCACGAACCCTCTCCCACCGACTTCTTCATCATATCCTCCTTCTTTCTCGCCCTCAATTTCGCAAATTGGTTTCTCAACTCTCTACTCTACTGCGGTTCCATTGGCCAAGTATGTTTTACACCTAAAAGACCCTATCTCAAAATTCATTTTTGAAAAATATCCATCACAAACTCTTCAAAATATTAAACTAAAACCTAGATATTCATAGGCATCATCTTCGGAAACCCTCTCCTTTCATGGCTAACAATAGATCTCCAAACTACAATACTACAATTAGGTTACGTAGGTCTACTCCTACTGGTCTACCATGGTGGTCTAACCACGTCCATCCAACCTCTGCTTCGCAACTTACCGCTATCCACAGCCGTAGCGATAACAGGAATATCCGTTCCTATCGGTCTATCTTTCATTTTGAAATATATCACAAAGGCTAGCAACTTGCAATGCTTTACTTCCGGGGCGGCATTGTCTGCCACTTCGCTGGGGACTACTTTTACCATTTTGGAGGCGGCAGGGTTCAGAGGTACCAGGCTTGGAGTGGTGATTACCTCTGCTGCAATGATGGATGATATAGTCGGGTTGGTCACGGTGCAAGTAGTCTCTGGGCTTGGAAAAAATGGAGGTGTGACGGTTGAGGCTATTTTGAGACCGGTAGGTGCTAGTTTTGGCATGATAGCGGCGACCATTTTCGTAGGATGGCTGGGGACACGAGTTTTTAAAGACATAAAACTGCCAGAGCGGTTCCGGAGAGATGGCCTGGTTTGTGGGGTTCAAACTACAGCTTTATTGGCCTTTGTAGCCGTGGCGGGATATTCTGGCACTTCTGTACTCTTCGGGGCTTTTATCGCCGGGACTATGGCTACCTGGCTTGATGAAACTCGAGGTGAAAATAGACGGACGGGTCTTTTCATATTTGAGAAATATTATTCTCAGGTAGTTGAAAGGATCCTGGTACCATTTTTCTTTGTGAGTTCTACTGACGAATGATTTTTACGTTGAATAGCTGCTGATCAAATATATTGCAGGCATCGATTGGCTTTAGCGTGCCTATAAAACGCATGTTTGACGGAGCCATCGTTTGGAAAGGTGTCGTATATTCACTTCTCATGATCACTGGGAAGCTGGTAACGGGAATATGGATTTTGCCGGCAGATGTACCGTTTAATGCTGCCAAATTCTCCTCCAAATTCCGAGGAATAAGACAAAGTAAAGAGGATCCCAAGTCCGTAACCCAAGTCTCGGATACAAAGGATCTCTGCGATAACAAGACTTCATCACCGAGCCAATTATGCTCGTCATCCGACTCGAACTCTACCGGTCAATTGCCAGAGGTGGAACAAAATATAGACGAGATCATGTCAGCTTCCAATCAAATATCGGCAAACGTGGAGTCGAAGTCGGAAGAACCGAATGAAACAAATGAACCCCCCAAAGATAAACCACTTAAAGGAACAACTTCTAATAGTATTCCAAACCCGCCTATATCGATCTACCCTTCCTTGATTGTCGGACTGGCAATGGTTGCCCGTGGAGAAATCGCATTCTTAATCGCCTCAATCGCTTCTGCAAATGGTATATTGGCTTCATCGCAAGAGAATACAGAGAGCAAAAAAGGATCAAATACGGAAGATGATAACCTATACTTGATTGTAATATGGGCAGCTGTTATCTGTACGGTAGTAGGTCCCATCGGCGTAGGGTTACTCGTGAGGAGAGTCAAGCGACTGGAAGATGAGAAAAGACACAGCGAGGGCGATGAGTGCAAAACTGGAAGGCGAGTTATGGGCGAATGGGGTGTCGTCAACAAGGGTGAATGAAAGGGTTGAAAGCTTTCTCAAAGTGGATGACTTTTTTAAGGGGAGAAATCATATTATAATATCCTTCATTCTCGTGTCGGTATCCGTATATTCCAGGTTTCACCTCAAGGAGTGTATGCACTTGAGGATGCGTATATAGTTTAGAGTGACAAAAGTGGTTTCTCGAAACCCGGTTCATTCATCCATAAACCCTGACCTGCTTATACCGAATTTTCCTAATCTCCAGTCAATAGACAGATCGACGATCCGAAAATGCGTTCCAGGATCAGACTTAGATTGGTATCGATACGTACGAGGCCGAGATAGATATAATCCTTCGCTTTGATAAATCTCCACGAACCTTTTCCAATTTGTACGGCTGGATGATATGTATATCTGATTTTACACAAAGGCCGGGACGAGTCGCATCGCTGTTTAAACACGTCAAATTAGCTTTGACTCCGAGCGTTACAAATACTTGGAACGATTGGATCAACTAACGTTACAAGTGGTGTGCATGCCTATATATGTTTTCATCGAGTGCATATCTGGTATTTTAACTTCCAGGGTCACACTCTTTATTATATAAAATTTAGCTGGAGTATGGGGTAGGATACTTACCATGAACAAGGTTTGATCAGAAATACTTGATTTGGTAGTGACTAATTTATCGATATCCAGAATCTTATACCGCCAGCTGCCAGTGTAGCTTCAAGGTGCCATTTTAAATCAAAAGCTTTAATCAACCTCTGAGATTTTGTTTCAAAAATCGAGACTAAAGCCATCATGAGATATGCTACTGTCCACCTATCGTACTTATGGTCGTCTGTGTATGTCGGAATTTACATAAATACCGTAGAGTCTCCCACAGGATAGAAAATATATTATGTCAAAGTATGAGCACTCTCGATCCCATTATTGATTCTAATATCAAAAATGTCCTCTCCAAGTTCCTCCATATCCAATTCTCCTACAATTTCACCTTCCGATCCCCTCCTAGATACCGCTGATCAGGAACTACTCAAAAAGTACCAATGCAAAGCAATAAACCTTCTGATACGGGGAGACCTATCCCAAATGGACCCACTCCTCGGTGAACAAATTTGGTAAATGCTACAAGAGGATCACTCATGCCGTGGACTTCCAGATAGGACATGTTAGAATCAAGTCCTTTGATCAGGCAGAGCAAAGTTGCAAGGACCTGATCAGTTTGCATAAGAGGGCTAGAGCAGCGCGAGCGGGAGGGCATATTGGACTGTTTGTTGTACGAGTCGGCAATATCGGTGTTAGCTTGACGGAGCGAGAATATGGGGACTACTTGAGTAGTAACGCGCTTGTTAACAAGAAGAGCAGACTTAAAAAGGAGTACTTGGAGAGATACCCTCATAACGCTGTCTTTCTCAACAAGGGTGTCTAAGTAGGTTTCCATGTGTTGAACTGTTGGATATTTGCTGGGCCGAACTGGGGATTCGCTCGACCGTTCTGGCTTTGACTAAGTTTCGCCTCCGTTACCAGCCGAAAAAAAATCAAAAATAGGATTGATAATACATCTAGCTTGCCGGTTTTATTTAAAAAGGTGTATAAATACAACTTTTACTTGCCGTGAAAACCGGTTCTGTATATACTCCCCACATCTCAAACGTACGCAATCCGTCTAAATCTCGATTATATATATTCCTATCTATTATAACCGTACGCAAATCGATTTCGTGCAACAAGTACTGCAAGTTAGAGTTCCAGCGATGCCAATCTCGCAGCCATTAAACTTGCCTAAATGGTGTGTGCCGGTGCTACCCCGCCAATTATATACGAGATATCGATGCTTCGAAAACGCTATTAAAACTAACCCCGATTACCGAATCAATTGATAGGCTTAAGGAAAACTCGCATCTCTTGCAGCCTCCGATTAATAATTACTGCGTTTACAATGAGGACTTTTCGGTGATGGTACGTACCTTATATATACGGTGTCCCTAAGAAACCCATAAATCGTAACTACCCGAGATATATTTTTCGCATACGAAAAGGTTATGTGTGTAGTCTTAAGCTAACTGAATATCAAAGATCGTGGGCGGCGCCTCAGGCAATGCCCGCACCGACTATCACATCAACACCACCCCCGAATGGTTCTACCAATACAAAGGTCCCATGCTTCTCAAAATCGTCGACCCAACTGACAATGATACATTCAAAGACATCATCATCCGGGAAGGTGACATGTTCCTTCTCCCACCCAACACCCCGCACAACCCTGTCCGCTTCGCGAATACCGTTGGAATCGTGCTGGAGCAGAAGAGACCGGAGGGGAGCTTGGACCGATTGAGGTGGTATTGCCAAGATTGCAGCGAGATTGTGTATGAAGATTCTTTTCACTGTACGGATTTGGGAACACAGATCAAAGAGGCTGTTAATAAGTTCAGGGGCGATGAGGGCTTGAGGAAGTGTAAGAACTGCGGGGCATTGGCGGATGTAGAGAGAACGAAAGAGGTGGTGCCTGTTTGATATGATATTGTCGTGGTATACGTTAAGGGCAAGTTTCAAGCTAGGATAGACATTATCGATTTCATTAAACAGCCGTCTATGTATACTGATACAGGGGGGGTTCGCTACACCGCTCAACGAGTAAGGGAAAAACAAGAAGAAAAAAATTGCCTAAAAGAAAATAACGTGGCTATGTTTTTTGTATAGATCTGATGATGAAATGAAACTAATCCCATCTATGCCTTCGACTTCTCCTCTTCGGCTTTGAACCACTGTTTTGAATGTTAGCCCTGCAATCATAAACTGGTATTCTTCAAGGGTGGTCTAAAATTACTTACCTCAACAGTTCTCCTCAGTCCCTCTGTCAGCGAAACTTCTGGCTCGTATTCTAATAGATCCTTCGCCTTTCTGATATCAAAATAACGGTGCGCACATGAATATTTGACTCTGAATCTGGTCAAACCCGGTTCACGCCCCATAAGCTTGCTGAACCCTTCCGCCAACCCAGCAACAATCAAACCAACGCTTCTCGGCATCACTATCGAACCTGTATTGTAAATTCCATAATGGCACCAGATTGCTTTCGCAAAATCCCAAAAATAGACCGGTTGTCCGTTCGTGATGAAAAGCGATGTCCCGTCGAGGTGTACTCTCTGGTCAACGTCTGAATCGGTTGCACCGGTAGTAGCGTGCTGGTGTAGGAGGCTTGATGCAGCGAGAATATGCGCGATGGCGAGGTTGTCAATGTACGTAAAATCAAACATGTTGGTGTTGTTGCCCAATTGCCACTTCGTCTGCCCGTTTTTGGCGACAGTTATGAATCCAGGGACCAGTTGGCGATCTCCGGGACCAAATATACCCGCGGGGCGGAGAGCAGTTGTGAGCATTCCATTTTCGCCATTAGCTTTCAGCGCGAGGACTTCAGCGATTGCCTGATTTTAATATGATTGTTAGCCACAATGGAAGGCTGAAGAAGAAGAAAAAGAAGGTGGAATTTAACAAACCTTTGAGTCGTTATAAGCATCGTAAGGGACGATGGGGAAAGGCTCGGTCTCGTCCACATTGATCAAAGGGCTACCATCGTATACCACACCCGCAGAGGAGGTATAAACCATAACTTTCACACCGGCATCCTGGCAGGCCTTGATCACGTTTTTTGTACCCTCGACATTAACTTTCATGTATATCTCCTTGCCCAGCCCGTGGATCGGGCTAGCAGTGTGGATAACGACCTCTGGTTTAGCATTCTCTACCACAGAGGTAATCGACGCCGGGTCGGTGATATCGACTTCGACATAAGTGACTTTGGGATTTGAGAGCTGATTGACTAGTCGGATATCGGCCGCAGTGATATGACAGGAAGGATGCTTTTCGAGAAGAGACTTGACGATAGCGCTGCCGAGGAAGCCGCAGCCGCCGATGACAAGGCAGGATGGCAGGGGAGTTCTATTAGGTTTGGTGGCCATTATCGCTGTTCGGAGTGTCGTTTGAGGGAAAAGGTCTGGTTTTGATCGCACGCGCACACTAAGACTATCAATTCTAGAGAATTAGGTTAGCTGCGAAGTCCCGCGAGATCGAGTTCGTAGTTGAGGTTACGTACATGTATAAAGACTCGTTTTTGGTCTGAGGTGAGGCCGAAGAGAGTGCGAAAGAAAATTAAGGAGAGGATAATTGTCGATTGATGCAATCTTGCAAAGATGTTGGTGGTTCACACAATTTAGCCGGCCAGCACGGCGCGCGGAATCGCGAATTCATTTTCGGCAAGGGAAGCTTAGAAAAAGCAAAATTTTGGATCAAGCCGAATCCGGAGATGTCACACAAGCTGGTCTCCGAATTGCGTTGTGAATATAAGATATATATATCAATATTGATATTTTATATGTATATCGTCGACTCTATAAATATTGTAGATTTATGTATATCTAAGTATGCATGGTATATATGCACGTGGCGCTTTAGAATCTAGAAACCGGACGAGGATGCGATGGCCGATGGCGAATGGTGCAAGGTATGGAGTTAGTTATGTTGGTCTGTATGAGCGAGCCACTAAGGTCTAAGGGAACAAGACTGAGTGCGGCCGAGACCAACTGAGCCCGAATATTATCAAATCTTTTATTAAAACTCGCAAGTAAGCACAAGCTCATATGATCATACAAAAAAAATCTGGTACGGAATATCATATGATTGAAGTAGCGACACTGCGGCAGATATAACAAATGGCCTACAGTTCAACGATAAATATTATATTAATATATATTGTTGTTAATCTGTCTAAAGATCGAACTGACCCAAGCTCTTCCAGGAAAGAATTGTCTAGCTTTATTCACAAAAAATAGAAAGAGAAAAAAAAAAAATCTGAAAAGTTCGGTGTTTGTCCTCAAATAATTGTTTCTTGTTTTTGGTTTGAGTAGTACGACCACAGTATCGGGTCTACTTCTTTATCTTACATCGTACCAACCTTAATACTCTACTCTAGTACAACCCCTCCTCGCCACCATCATCTCCAAACGAACCACTACCAGAGCCACCAACCGTTATCTCGATTGCCTTCCCTTTACCCTTGTGATCGGGCCTCCCACTCGCCGCAGCTTCCTTCTCCTCCACTGTTTCAAACATCTGCCTGACTCGATCGTAGTGCTCCAACTCTTTTTGGCTAACACTCCCTATCAACTCTCTCTTCGCTTCCATAAAATCTTCTTCGGTGACAGCTACCGCCACATCATCCGGTGTGGCAAGGTGGTCGAAAAAGTATGCAGTAGAAACGGGCTTTTCCATTTCTTTAATTTTCTGGTCAACCTTTGAGGCCTGTCGGGTAATTGCTTTTAGCATAGCGTCAGAGCACAATGCATAAAGATCTGCACCGGTGTATGTAAACGGGAGCGTATCTGCGATCCTTGCGAGGGATAAGGACTGATGTAGGGTAAATCTAAACATTGTCAGTAAAAGACACAGTATAAGATTTACCAACCTGGGAAAATACTTACTTCCTCGTCAACGCCTCCAAAATAGTAAGTTGTTTCTCGTGTGTATCGGAAACACCCAAAAATAACATCTTATCGAATCTTCCTGGACGTAATAAAGCAGGATCCAACAGGTCAGGCCTATTGGTTGCGCCAATCACAAACCCCCCGCCGCTACCTTCTTTGCCTTCACTCATGCCATCCAATTCCGCCAGGAGCTGTGAAACTATTCTGTCCATAACACCACCGGAGTCACCTTGGTTTCCTCTCTTCGGAGCTACGGAATCCAATTCATCAAAAAATACGACACACGGTCTGGCATCTCTGGCGCGTTGGAAGACTCTCCTAACGTTCGCTTCGGATTCACCAATGTACATGTTAAGCAACTCTGGTCCTTTGACCGAGAAGAAATTGAGTGAGAATTCAGTGGCGATAGCTTTGGCGAGCAGCGTTTTTCCAGTACCAGGAGGGCCGTAGAATAGGATACCTATGTTCACGTTAAAAATCTCGATACTCAGAGCGGTGATTATTCTTCAATTGAACATACCACTTCGTTTCTTCATCCCTTTGGCGAAAAGCTCGGGCCTCTCCAATGGCAGCTGAATGGTTTCCATGACTGCACTCTTCACATTTGACAACCCACCGACATCATCCCAAGACACGTTTGGAATTTTCGGCGCACCGATACTATCCGCAAAATTCTTCCTTGCAGCATCAACGGCGGCCTCGAAGTCTTGTTTATTAAGACAACTGGCATCACCACCCGCGAGTTGAATATCTCTAACAGTCACATTCTCCATCTCCGTTGCTAGTTTCTCCATCCGTTCATTGCATGCTGTCATGGCTCTCTCGACCACATCGACAAGATCACCTGCGACCAAGGCGGCAGTTTTCAGAGCGATAGTATTGAGGTCTATCTCCCTCGCCAATCTAACCCCCCTCTCCTGTGTGATCTGTCTCAGCAACCCAGTTCTTTCGCCTTCATCCGGCGCTCCGACATCGAGTTCGTGAGTAAAGACATTTCTCACAGGTTCTGGAACCTTGTCAACGTCCGTAGTCGTGGCGATCACGATTCTCATATCCGCCACGATATCTTTCAAAGCTTCCGCCATTCGTTCTGCCGTGAAAGCTTCAATGTGACTGATTAGCAAAACGCAGTTCTCAATCCCACATGAAGCAGCTCGCTCGGAACGGGCTCGGAGGTATGCCTCAGTTTTGACATCGCTAGCCTGGCCGCCTTCTCCAATAATATCATAAGCATCAATATGGAAGATGTGAACACCAACATCAGCTGCTGCTCGGTATGCAAGTGTCCTTTTCCCGATCGAGCGTTGGGTAGACGTCAACAAGACAGCCAGCGGGGCAAGCCCTAGTTTGATGGAACGTAAAGCCGTCGCTGCGGATATCAACTCTCGTAGCCGTCTATGAACGGGTGATACATATGTATTTGGAAGTTCCAAAGCTGGATGGATGGGTGGAGGGTTGTTGGGGATAGGAGGCGGGATGATATTCAAGTAATACTCCCAGGGACTATTCAAACTAGGCGGTATCCTCCCTTTCTCACTGCCAGCTTGCACCATTCTCGTGCTGCCAGGATCAACTATGGCAACACCGCCCCATTGATGTGACGAAAAGCCATTGGTGAGCCCATTGGCATGTTCATCAGCACTCACTATCGTGCTAACGCGAAACCAAGCAGCCGAGAGTTTTCCTGTATTACTGATACCAATTCCTGCACCCCCATGAAATCCATATAAAAGTTCATCGCCAGCGCCAGGTACTTCCTCAGCATTTTCAGCATCCGGCGGTAGTAGAGCAGCAGGTGAGAAAAGATTCCGACCCAGAGATTCATCTATTAAGACTGGAATGAGATCTCCAACCTTGACCATCTTGCGAGACGTCTCGAAATACGTCTTGAGCCCGGCTAGTAAGGATGGTTGGAGAGCTCTATCGGTAGATATCGGAGTAGATATTCTAAGCAATGTTACTTCCTTCGCAGTGGGTGGTATTTGAGCACTCGCGGATCCAGGAGGTACAGCAGTGACAGGGGAAAGAAGAGCGCCTTGTTGGATGGTTGATGATGTCGTAAAGGGTGATTTTGTGATTGCAACAGAGCTAGGCGAACCTAGATTTGCGTGTAGTAAAGGTGACATGTAAACGCAGCCCTTCATGAGAGCCCGAACCTTCTCTTTGCCGGCGTATAGGTCGGGTAGGGAATAGACTTTTGCAGGTCTCCAAGCTCGGTTGCCATTCGGTAACCTATCGCCGAAGAGTCCTTGGTCGCTAGCTACCCCAACCCAATCTCCACTAAAGCAGCCTAAGGCCATGAGCTCATTGACCCTGACGAACACTCTTGCCTCCGCATCGTCAGCTCCTGGAGGTGTTGGCAGCAATAATGCTGATGGGATTTTTTGAGATAAAGCCTTTGCTGTAAACTTAACTATCTTTGGTGCACCGTCAGAGAGCCCTGAAACTGAACCAGGCGGGCCGTTCCTAAGAGGAGTTCCTAGTGCTGCTGGTGTGCCCAACGTGGTCGCAAGGTCCATAAACGTAGAAACCCCAGGTAATTCTATATTGTTATCGTCGTCATCGTCATCAGCTTGAGATACAACGTCCTCATCACTATCTGTATCATCCGCTCCATTGATTTCGATACCGTTGGCAAGAGGTCCATCTTCGGTTTCGCCGGTCCTTTTACCCCTAGACTCCTTGACGACAATAACTTTCGTTTCTTTGGTCAAAATTCCTTGATCCACTGGCTCACAGAGTCTAACCCTCGCCAGGACGCTCATCCATTGGACACGGACAACGTCACCGGTATGCACAACTCTCATATCGTCCAGTCCCTTCGTAATCATCTCTTCTATCGTCTCTTCGTCAAACAAACCCTCCTCTCCAGTCGAGAAAAACCCAACGATAACACTTGTCAAAGCAATTGGCGTCGTCGCAGTTAGCTGGATTGGAAATTTTATGCCATTTTCAGCCCGAAGGGATGGCTGATTTGCGAATGCTTCCCATAGCGGGTGTGGCGCACCACTGGCGGGTAGAAGGATAGTGGAAAGAGGTATCGTCGGGAATTGCGAGGAATTCAACGGCGGGATAGTAGTCGGTATGACGATCCACGGAGAGGCGCATGAAGTCGGAGCGGGTATCGGGGAGGGCGAAAGGGCGACATGGGTGATAGGCATAGCTAGAACGGCAGCTTGTCAGTCTCGAATCATTGCAACTAAGAACGGTAAAGGAGATCCTAACCTCCATCGTCTTCTTCCGCTGAGATGCCACCATATAGTTCGTTCCAGATATCACGGGACACAAACCCGACTTCTCCCATCAGCGTCTCGTCCAGTACAAGTGTCGCATGGATATCGTTGGACGCTATCCGGCGCCCTCGGCGTGGTTTCCTGCCGTAAACACCTGGCATGGCTGTCGAGATCTCTCCGGTCCGGTCGGTTTCTAGAGGGTAGCTAAAGGATGGAGTGAATTGGTGATAGCGAGGTGCTGTCGGTGAAAATTTATCGGGTCAGAGTTTCACGAGCGCAAGAGAGGCGTGTTTATGGGGTAGCTACGGTCCTTGGTGTTTTCCTTTGACAGGGGTGGTTCGGTCCTTGTGTGCCTCGGTTCTCGCGTGTTTTTCCGAGCCGATACTCCTCTCAAATTCCAACTAATTACATTTCACGATAGAAAATACTTAAGTACTTAAGTAGTTAATAATATCCGAGGCTTTCCAAAAACTCTTTATTCTCACCATAACCAAGCTCTCCATAGCTTAGATACCACAGCTGTCGAGCGGAAATTAAAAATTAGACGGGAAGATTTAAATGTTCATCTTGCTTGCTGGCTATACAATTTCGCACTGAATGCCCCGAGTTGAGCACTAGTAACTGCAAAAACATTTTACAACTAAAGAAATCAGAATATTTTTATTTTATTCCTTTTCGATATCATTGAATAGATAACTAGTATTTATGGAGGCCGGAAGCAAGCTGAGGTGAGATTTGGCACCCGTAGTCAGCCGACGCTCCCAGGTTGTAATCTGATGAATTCCGGAAAGTTATATTTATGTCGCTACACTCGGTTACGTTCTAATGTTAGCTAACTTGCAACAGTCCGGTCTATGATGTGAGTTGGCTGGCGCCGTCTTCTTGTCCAGCCAGAATTGATTGATAATTAGCTAGATTTGCCATTTGTCTCGCTTGATCCTTTTTAGCCAGCGGCCAAGGTAAGGCAAGATTAACTCAAGCCTCACCGTTATGTCGTAACTTAAGCTGCATGCAGTTGCACCATTGCATGCGTATACGCGCGTATGGAATCAGTACCAAAATAAGTTTTACAATAAGGGTAGGAACATTTTACAAATTCTTATGATCTATACTATACATTTATGTGCCTCCAAAATAATCCAGCATAATAGCTAGATCTAGATCATGATCAGATATTCAGGTAAGTCTTTAAGTCCCTACATTGCATTGTAACGTGTCGTCTTTTCGTTAGCTGCGCCGTCCGCCGCCAACGGCCAAAAAAAAAAAAAAAAAAAAAAAAATACTAGTCAAACTAAGCGCTACCAGTGTCTCATAAGCACAGAATAGTATGTCTCGATTTCTGTTCATGGTATTTAAATTACCGAGAGGTTATTTTGCTAGCTCATAGAATTGAATGGCGGTCCATAGAGTATCATTTCCTGCGATTGTACTATGTTTTACATACAGAGAACTGTTACAGGGACAATTAAAAAGCAAAAGGAATTGTCGACCAACAAATTTGCACATATAATTCTCAAATCAACCAGAGTACGTAGAATGAGAAAAAGAAAAGAAAAAGAAAAGAACAAAGGTAGCCAAGAATCCAATACTCTTCACCTTTCAGAAGCCGGCTACCTAGTTCCCGGCCGTCTCATTCCGCTAAAGCCACGAGAAAGTATCGAGACATTGAGACTTTTCCCTAGCAGTTAAGATGATAAATGTGTCGAAATAGGGTTTTGGTCGAAGCTCCGAAAATAGTTTTGATAAATTATTTTGTCATAAAGGTATTTATGCATTTGAACTATTTCCGACAGTTTTACAGTTAGCTTTTTGGGTTCAATAAAAGCGTGCGCCACCAAAAAGAGATAATGGTTATTTAAAATAATTATATTACCTGAAATAAGAATTGCTTAATACCATAAGATAACCTGCGTAACCTAGCAGCTTACAGTGAAGACGCTGCAGCCACCAGGGTAGCAGTTCCAGCACTGTTGCTTATGATTGGAGCAGGGACCACATCCGAAGGAGACTTGACGCTCTTTCAATTCCTCATTCTTTGGGTTTGGATCGGCTACTGGGATTGCAGCAGCGAAGGCTCCAGCGGCGAGGGTAGTGAGGACGAAGAGAGAGAACTTCATTTGGAAAAGTTTGGTTTTATAAATTTAATAGTATGTTTATAAAGTGCTTAAACTTAGAGAAGATTGGCAGCTATGGTTGTTTATGATTTTAGGATTGTAGATAAACGAGGGTATCTTTGGTACAAACGGTGGGATATCCCATGCTCTTTATAGATATTTTAGAGTCACAGTTGACCCAATCGCTCATTGACTTTCAATGATTTTCTTCTAAACCTCATATGAAATATGATTGAATCCATCTACTGCAAGGATCTAAATACCTCAAGTCAGTCGTTCAAAACGTAGGCTCACGGTCCGTCGGTAAATTTACGGGAAGATCCAAAATTCCTTCTTATTCATACGTAGGTCTTAAAGATATAGCGTGTAAGGCCAGCTCTAGTGACCGAATAGGATGCATATGTGAAGTTTCGGTTTATTCCAGATCCTGTACGAGCTATGAGGCCAACCACCCCGGATAGTATCCCCGTGGGGTCCGTCATGGGTCTGTGGCACCGATAGGTAAGTGTGTGTAGTAATTGAGATACCATTGCATATGTACATGGGCTCGTCCTTGGATAAAAGAGTGTAAATGGCTCACGTATATATAAATGCACGTAGTAAGGTGAGTTTAGATAAGGACGAGATCGGGCTATACTTCAGGGATTAGAAAGCCACGCCTGCTTGAGCTGTTCAAGTTGTAACAGTCTTCTGTTTGTCCAGATTTTCTAAAAACAAGACCGCTAAACTTGTTCCTAGTTTGCGGTAAAGCTCTCGACATCAATCAAGAACATGGGATATCATCTTATGAAGATGCTAATCTTTCAAAATCCACAACATGCGCAAGCTTTTTAGCGAGTATTTAATTATTAGCCTACAAACTAGACTGACATGGTTGTTCGGAGATGCGACGCCAAGTAGTAGTCTCCCGAACTCGAGTCGGAGGCTGTAGAAGCACCTCCACGGGGTTATATCAGTGTTAAAATTCGAAAACTTAAAACATTGCAGCTCGTATCCGTAAAATTCTGTATTCTTCCCGGATCTTGATCTGCATTCCGAGTGGTAACTCTGCTGTGTATGATAAACTATCTATTTGTGTGAGTGATAGGAAGATTTCCTTCGCTAGAGCACGCGGGGATTCAAGCTTGGCTTAATGGGGGCAAATACTGGGTGTAATGCCACACCATAAGTCCGATTGTCTTACAGTCGGCGCAGTTCAGCGGGGTAGTATCCGCGGCGGTGCGTTTACTCACTAGCCTCTAGGCAAAATAAAGAGCATTCTTAAGCATCATATATATGACACGGCTATCTAATAAATAATTGCAAGATTGAATTTCAAGGTCTCGAATTGTGCACTCTCGAACCTTACTTCGGAACTTTTAAACCAAATGTACAAGAGCCTATAGAATTAGGGGTGAAATTCCCACCCCCGGTGGTGGCACTTGCACAAATTGACCAAGAGACCAAGCAGACCAAGCAGACCAAACAGACCAAGCAACCATGCATTGAGGCCCGACCGCATTCACCCAAGCGGAAGCAGAACCGATTAAAGCAATCAGGCCACGATACAATTTTGCCTTAATAATCGATTCGTATTTTACCATTTCTTAATATATTTTATTGCAACTAATTATAATATTATCATCCTGCTTGAATGATTACTCAAGTACCCATAAAAATCCCGAAACAAACCAGTGTATACGTTGTGTTGTATTTTGCGACTCTAGCGCTCTATCCATTTCGGCAAGGTTCTTTTTCGGGCAATTAATTTTTAAACTATAAAGATCTTGAGTGCTTTAGCACCCGAGCCTGCTGAATGATTCTCCAGATTCGCGAATTCGTTTGGTCTTAGGAATTGTAAGCTTAGAAGTTTGTATCCCGGTTGCACGAGAAAATGCGCGATTACGGCACAGCTGGATAGCTACAAGGGCCCTTGTTCTCCACTGGGGGGCCGCAAGGGGACGGCCCGCGCAAAGTATGTCATGAGGCCCATCCGCAATCGCAGCTGTTATCTAGTAGCCTGGCCTTATATATATTATCCGGATCCAACCACATCGGAGATAGTTGATCCTAGCGAACCTCGTAAATCAACATGTAAAGCAATCCAGGAATTTTCAATTCTAGAACACTGGTATGTACATCGCCATCAAAGCACTTTTGCGAGTTCTCTGGTATACCATTATCCCGCCGACGCAATTACAATTGGCCGATTCGGCATATGTTGGTTTCGTCGGTTAACAGGTTACGAACTCTATAGCTCTATCTTCATTCTTTGTGATACTATACGATGATCATTCCTTTGATCTACTGGTAATCGAAGTATCAAATTTACAACAAATGTTCGTGTTGCAACATTTACATATATTTATATCTAATATTCGATATCCAAACTACTTAAGAATTTCGCATCTAGAGAGGACAATCATTTGGAAACTTTTAGATGAGGTGATCGAGAGGTTTTGGATTTGAATTCCTCGGGATAGTTCATTTCGAGTAGGTTTCCTCTTATGAACTAAGGTTTTCCCAAGAGGTTAAACGGGCTATTCCCGAATAAACATGGACTAAATACAACAGGGATAGACGAATTAATTCGAATTCCATAAACAGATTTCTTCTAAACCAACTCCTGTCCTTGTTCGACATAGTAAACTATCTAAAAAAAAATAAGAAAGAAAAGAAAAGAAATAAAAGGAAAAAGCACAAATGATAGCTCGAAGCTATTGTGTGTTCCGTAGTTGAGAGTCATGACTGCAACTTCTAAACGGATGAGCTTGTAAGTTCCAAAAGGGTGCCCTAAGATGAATATTATTAGGAAGGAAAGTTGAATATAAGATGGGATGCATAACTTACCGTTGAAGCGAGAGCTTCTCAAGTTTCGAATTTATTTGTAGAAAGTTCGGAAAGGTTGTTTGTTCCCAGGGAAGAATACTGTGCTACCTAGTGATGGATTTTGCACTATCCTGTAGAAGGGTGTCTGTTACCTAGGAACCTTTTCCGGTTTGGCTGTGGAGCCTTTGGATAACTTGTTTTCGAAATTGTTCGAGTTATCTTTGAAGTTGTTCGAGTTATCGTCAGTGTAACTTAACTCGATGATATAGTTAAGATGGTGTCTAGTGATCTTGGTTTCTTGGTCTTCGGTTTCTTTTGTTTTGGATTTTGGTGTCGTGGGTTGAAAATAAAGTTTGAACTTGCCTCGATTGATCCCTTTGGCTATGACGTGAAGAGAAAAAAAGTGATTTTTAAGTTGAATTGAAGGGATTTCAATACATACTTGGCCATATAGCGGGTCGTTGAAATATATCGAGGATTTCTCTTTGTAGGTTGATTTTTGTTTGTAAGTTTGTAGATTGTTTTTTGAGATTGCTGGTAATTTTGTTTGAAAGTTGGTAAATTTTTTGACTTTTTTTTTGATTGAAACCGGTAGTGATGTTGACAATTTTTGCGACAAAGGAGATATCGAGATGGTGTAGTATTTGCATTGAGCCCAAGGCAAGGCAAAGCAAATTATAACAAATCATCGATCATCGACCATCTCCAGAAAAAAATTCTAGAGTCGAGTCCATATAGAATCTCTGATTCGTTCGGAGGATATATGCATACCTGATTGGAAATGGTGAAATTTCGATTTGCAACTCTTCAGTCGCTCAAGGTTGGTGTAAAGTATTCGAATATCGATAGTGATCGAAGTCGTGATTATGAAGAGAGAAGATATCATAACCACAAGGTTTGACTGAATATTGGGGGAAACATTCAGTCGTTTTCGTGATCCACCGGCGTAGGTCTTGAGATCGAGGACAGAGTTTGAAGTAACTCACAAGAGGCTTCTGATCCCGGAACGTTGGATTTTCGTAGAACAAGTATATATAAAAAAAGAAGTTGGAAAGCTGGATACTCTGAAGAAAGATAGAGACTGTCCAGAACGAGCCCCGATGACGTGAAGCCCGGCATTCGATTCGCAATGAAGCGCAGCTTATCATGACTTTGCTGCCTTCCCATCTCGACTGCAATGCAATCTTTGCCATCCACACATGACAAAAGACTGCCACCACCATCACTCACACACGTATCTGTCCCCCGACAGATACATCGTCACATTTCCTTCGGTGCCTTCAGACCTTCGAACCCGTCAGCTACCAAAACGTGATCGGCTAAAACCGAACACGTGGTGCGACTGGCTCTTAAGCCCCCGTCGGAAAAGAAAATGTGAACTGGCTGCGGATTCGACTCCGCGGAACAGCAAGCTTCCTCTCACCAGGGGGGAGCATGACTGCCGGTTCCGGCGTGTCGTCACCGTAGACCAGTTCACTCGGTGCAGCTGCCTCCACGATAGCACCCTCCTCACTCTTTTCACCCTCCTCACTCTTTTCACCCTCCTCGCTCTCCTCATCATCGGCGTCTGCATCCCCATTTACGCCCTCACTCTCAACCACGGCGACTGCATCCTCGTTTACGCCCTCACTCTCTTCATCACTCCCACTGGAGCCTTCGTAGTCGACCCGCTCTTCATCCGAGTCGATCTCCACTCCACCGGAACAGTTCCCGACCAGCATCGTGGTGACAACCGAGCGTTCCGAATCCGAAGCGCCATCGTCACCCTCGACATCACTGCCATCGACTTCTAAAGCCGTGGCTGGGTAGTCAAAGGTTGTGACGGGCCCGAAAACGTTCAGCTGCGGCTGAACCACGACCTGTTCTTCGACCGGTTCGATGGAACAGATGGTGACAACCGGTTGGAGAGTTGCGGCTCCCCTTACCGTCTGAGTCGACGCATCCACGAGCGAGCGACTGGGACCAGACTCCCCAGTCTGGCGTCCCATTTCGTGGGTAGCAGACTCTTCGGTCTGCTTACCACGGCTACACCCGCAGTCGCGCTTGGACTCGGACCTCCGCTTTGCCAGCTCAGCCATGCGTGCCTCCCGAGCTTGCTTCCATTGCCTTCGCAGTTCGGCGAACCGCTTTGGGGAAGGCAGAGGGGCTGACTTGATCTCCGTGACGGATCCAGAGATCAGAGCACCAGTTGTGACTTGCTTGGGAGTTTCCTCCGAAACGTCACGCGTGATGTCCAGATCTACACGGATCGGGACAGAGACCAGACAGCGTTGCAGGAAGCAGCTCAGGAGGGCCCAAATCAGCATTACTGCCAGAATTGGGAGCACGTCCTGAGGGACCATACGCCAGTAAGAGGCCAGGTCGACCTGCCAGATCGAGAGGTTAGAAACCATCTCGAGGTTCACCAGCATCTCGACAAACGAGATGACATCCCCCACGACCGCGAAGATGACCGGCAAGGCCAGAAAAAAGATCCACATGCCGACCTTCCACGAAGGAAGACGGAATGGACCTCTCTCCAGCCAGAAGTCATCCCCAAACGGAGCGATGAGATGGTCTCGGTTTGCTCTGATGTAGGTGGCATCCATTGTTTCAGGATGTTATGTGCGTGTGTATGTGTGTGTGTGTATGTGTGTGTGTGTGTGTGTGTGTGTGTGTGTGTGTGTGTGTGTATCCGTTGCTGAACTTGTTCTTGCGATGGATGTAGAAGGAAGAGAAGGAAAAGAAGGAAAAGAAGGAAAAGAAAAATCAAGGGAATAGTTATTTTACCCCTCCAAGGAGGTTGCCTGTCGAGTCAACACAGCTTCAACCGCCGAGTATACGATGTAGCTGTGGATACTGTCAACAGTAACAAGGAAACCCTCATGAAACCCTCATTATTCTCTCGGCTCCAGGGTAACTTGACAGCTATCTCGCTTGACAGCCCGTCTCTCTAAGATATTATCTGGGAATATGATACTATGAAGGCCAAAGATCACAAGACTAGCTATTATCATGTTTCGCTGCTGAAGCGTCAATACAAGACTACATTATCATATATTCTTCAATACTTGAGCAATTGTTCATTCGTGATATCTTCACGCATATATAATGTTGATATCAACAATATAGCTAGCAGCAGAAATAGTATGCTCCAAGAAAACACAATCCATTCCAAACACCCCTATGGTTTCTTGTCAAAGCCCTATTCTACTTCGTGATACCTTTGAAGAATACTCCAATTAAATGTCTCTATCGTTGCGAGACCAGTCTTTATCCATTATTGTTTAATATGCTTAGTTACAAGACTGTAATATGTTCCTTTAACAATAAAGATCATTTTTCGTCCAACACATATTCGCAACGATTGTCGTTAAAATCCAACAAGATCTTGGCGCGACTAGCGCGAAGGAAATCTCAATTTGGCCAATAACATGGTTGTACGGAGGGATCTTGGCGATCCCAAAGAGTTCGACTCTTACCAAGAATGGAATCGCAAGCAAAAATTTAAAAACACTTCGTGTTGGTTTGAAGGGGTTTGGGCTAGAACGACAGTGAAGCAAGGGCGAGAAGAGAAGTCTCAAGATTACATTGGAAGGATTTTCGAAGGGTTTTCGACCCGAAAGGCAGGCTGGAAACGAGACCATTTCTACCCATTATTGTTTTTGTAAATAGATAGTGAAAACTCTGGTTTTCTTTCGCCATCTTGGAGTAAATTTATGATTTACTATGAATAAGCCTAGCCTTAGCGTAATATTTTTTATTTACAATTATCTCAACCTTAATATGACGACGGGTAAATTGTGAGAAATATAAAGAGCTCGTCTATATATATCTACAAAGGCTTGTCGATCACCGTGGGCGTAAATGATACCAAGTATTATTTGGGATGATAGTTCAAGATCTGGAAACTTTGTTCTCCAGCAATCGATCGATCATGTGTTCTGATAGATCTTATACATGTTTGTATTGTTATAATCATGACGTCCAAAGTGAACAATCATTGAGCTTTCCACTTGTCTTTGCTAATATTATAATTCGTAAAAAAGCAGACTTATTGACTTCCTATCGCCCTGCGTATATATACGGTATTAATATATTATTTAGCTGTGCTATCAATGATATATGCCTATTTCGGTTCTGCGTAGGCGATAACAACATCATACATTAATTCTAAGTCTGCTTTTCCTAGTCTTATCCGTACATTATATGTTATAGATAGTCCTTCACTATTCATCTGCTCCGATGCGGGTATACCCTCTCACCGTATCTACAGAGGCTGGGCTTCCTGGGGCGGTATCGTTATCAGTATCCCCAACCTCGCTATTCATATTTCCTTCCAAACTATATACCCTCGGGTGGAAAGACAGTTCGGAGACACTGCCAGTTTCCGATTCTTGAGTATATCCGTTTTCTTTTGCCAGATGGGACATATCAATAATTGAATTATTTCCAAAGTTTGACTTGAGAGTCTCTCTTTCTTCTTCAGGCTCGGTTTCGTTATTTGCAGCGGCTGTTCCCTCAAACACTTCCGGTACTTGTGGTTCTACCGTTACGACATTGTCGTCTTCGGAGGAACACTTGGGATATAGTGGTACCTCAAAATACTGACCACGGTCGATAGAGAGAGGGTGTAAAACTTCCGGAAGATCATACGCAATCGACGCTCCAGATATTGGCGCATGGTTTTCCTTGTTCGGCATGTTGACTCTTTTCTCTTGAATTGTTGTTTCGTTTAGAACGCGCTTTCTTCTTCGTTTTAGTAAGCTGCAGCAGCAGGTATTACATAGCCAAAATAATAGCCAAATGAATAGAATAGCACAGGTAGTCCCCAAAAATGAAACGATAAACAATTTTGATTCCTGACTTTGCCAAAAATGCTGGAATGAAAGTGGTGATTCATTTGGGTCTGGGCTCTCTGTTGGGGTGCTACTGGTTCCGTTCCAAATTTGTTCGAGAGCCTCTATCTGCCGAACAGCGCTAGCAGCAGCAGCAGCATGTTCAGCAATCCTCCCCTCCACGATTCTCTCCACGCTCGTATTAAACCAGCTAGAACCGGTCAAATTTTGAAAAATAAAAAATGATAGTCTCTCCCTCAGCACGGCTTCCGAGATGAAAGGCTGGGAATCATTCCCACGGAAAAGCTCGCCAAGTAGTCGCGCATGGAGAACGACGTAATCGACCAGGAATTCAAATATCGGCCCGGTTACGCTCTTTGTAGCATTGTGGACACCGTAGAACCAGAGATAAAATAGCCATCCGACGAAGAGCTTTGGAGGCTGTGCAGGTCGTAGACGTCGATAGCGGTTTCTAGACGCTTGGCTTATCGGATACGGATCTGTGGTAGTGCTCGTGTGTCTGCCGGTATAGTTTGGAGGTGGTGTGAGAGTACAGGCGTGTTCTATCGCGGATAGCTGGAGTATGTTGGTTAACGGCGCTGGGCAGATTTGTGTATTGGTAGAGGGCGATGTTCGAATTTGCGCCATCTCTGCTCTTTGATTTCTGATCAGCTGAGACAAAGAATTAGGTATGTGGCGTTGGATCGATAGGTAGATGTGATATGAAAGATTATGATGCTGCAAGATACCAGAGTAGCCGATCGTACTCCCGCACAGAATTTCGAAGTTTCAACGATCAACTTGGTGTCGTGATAGCAAGATCGTAAATAACATGGTTGAGATAACAAGGTACCTTCGATTAAGTAAAAAGGGATATCTAAATACTCTACTAGGCAATTGAGCTGTATATGCCATACATTTTGAAGCCTAGATATCTAAAGAAAGTGCTGGGGATATATCATATGCATAGGCGCATTAGTATTTTCTTTGTTCTCTAGAATAGCTATCCACGGTGTCGACTATCGGAAGCGAACTATAGATATAGGAATAGAGCCGCCTACACTTGCTTAACTGTGGATTGTTCTTTTGATTTCCAGAGTGTTCTTCTTCAGATATCCGCATTTTTGGTCAGTCTCGCAGCCTTTTGGTTTTGACTTGTATACAGTTTTACTATATCATCAGTGTGTACTTTTTTATCTTTTATCTACCACGGCCACGCTTGCGCTTGGCGCAATTGGCTTGGGAGACTGAATTCCGATTTACAACAATGCATTTTACTATCATAAGAAAATCGCGACGATCTCACCTGGTTCACAAGATAAATCCTAGACGAAAGATATGAGTGTGAAACACCAACAACCAATCGTGAAATGTGTTGTTGCTATGTCATTGATGTGGTGTGTGGATGCATCAACTCTAACCGTTAACTTGCACTTAAGCACTTGGTATCGGGGGCCAAACGTTATAAAAGTAAGGGCCTAAGTATTTCTTAGTGCATGCTTAATTCATTTAAGGCATCGGTAAGAAACGGACGGTAAAGCTGGAAGGGCCGGTGCCAGCGGGGGGACCGCTGCATTCCTAGATCCTAAACATGAAATTTCGAAAGAGGCTTTTGCTAATCGGATTGTAGCATCGAAATGCTGAACACTATCAAGCTTATTAGACTCCGCGAATCCGTGGAATGATGGATCCATGGAGGTTCGAGAATTGCGCAACTTGAGACCAGAGTTCCAAATCCTCGCGTGGATTGGCCAGCGAGATTGACTTTAAGATTCGATTCTTTACCAAGGATTCCGGAGATTCTCATCAAAGAATTCTTACTAGTGGGGGCGATTTTTGGCTTCATCAATCAGTAATTGGCGGTATCTATCACAGATAGCCACTATCGAGGTCTTGATACGCGATCCATTTCGAAATCCATTCCGACGCCACTCTGCGACGCGCGACGACGGTTTGAAGTAAATTTCGCGAAACTCTAAAATCACAGCGATGGCGGCGCCAGTCGAGGCCGATGCCCAAATTTGGAAGCCAATTGGGGTCACGCCTTGCGAGACGATACCGAATCGGGACCTCTACTGGGATAAAATCCTTTATCTTGAGTCTTGATTCTTTGATGACCCTGGTCATACGAGGAGCATGGAAAGTCTTGCAGCCTCGGGAGGTCTCGTTTAGATGAAATGGTGCCTTGGTTATCCTGTGGAACCAATTGGCGCCACCAAATTTCTGCTGAAATTGCAGTCGATGCGACTTTTGCCATCCGTGGCCTCTCGGATGCCGAACGGTTGAGGGGTCCGATGAGATGAGCTATTGCGAAAAGCAAAAAAGCTAAAGACAATGCACAACATCATAAAGACGGCATTGAGAGAGTCAGAGGCGTCGCATGAACTAGAGACACGTCGAAGGTCACCGTCGACACCACTTTTTCGAGATCTTGGACCATCGCAGAGTCCTCATTGGGGGATCCCCTCGAAGTGCCAACTCATCGACAGTGCTCGCTTGGAGGTGGTCGATTCGCGTAGGGGGGCCCCTCGAAGACAGGGGCTACGAAGAAACGAACCAATTACGGAAGCTACACTCACGGCGCCATAAGACCGTTTTTGAATTGGAGTTTGTCCGATCTTCACGCAATTATTGTGGCTCCTTAGCTTGAACAAGCATCGGCGCGCAATGTCAGGGCAAGAAAATTTCAAGTAAGGAGGTTCGCGGGCATCAGTTCAGTCGTCCATGTACGACCGGCAAGATAGCAGCTATCGAAGAGGGGTCTATATTCGCTTATGGGACCTAGCTAATCTGGGAAAGAAACGTGTTCTGGTCATTACGTTTTCCACGAAGCCTGATAATATTATCAAATTTTTTCGAAGAAAAAAAATAAAAAAGCCAAGGTGGATAACCATCGCGCAGGGGGGCAAGTCGTATCGCAATATCGAGGTCCCATAGATCCGCTCCAGACTCGTCCACATCTGCGTGATGCATACGGTGGCTGTTAATTGTCCTCTCGTGAAGGTCAAGCTAGCTGGCTGATAGCCGTCAGATTTCGATATATACTTTCGAGTGCCTTTTTTACAAAGTATACATATAACTGCGGTGCACCCCCCAGGAAGACTCTTCTTTCGATATTTTTTATTTTATTTTTTATTCTTTGTCACTTTTGACAGCACACACCAATTAACCTACAAAATCAACTCTGCGCATGTTCGGACCATGGTTTAACACCCCGGGGTTTGTCGTCCTTATTTCGCATGCGCCTGGCTATTCCGTTTTAGCTTGTCTTTGACGTACTTTCAGACGACCAGCGTCTACGACCGAGCGAGAAGGACTGTCTTTTAATTTTTTCCTGTCGAACGACACGACGCAGCACTAGGAGCTCGACGGCGGTTTGAAAAGAGAGTGGGGGACGAGCGAGCGATCCGATTGAAGAAATTAATAAGATTGAATTGAGAGTGAGTGTGCCTGGATGATTGAGAGAGAGTGGGTGGTATAGCCGTAGGATACATACCAACTGCCAGGCCCTTGTCTTGTCGCCAAAGCTCAGAAATTCCACTCCACTCTTCTTCTTCTTCTCTCTTCTTCTCTTCTTCCACCCTTCATTATATTCTTCCCCTTAAAACACCTCGAACCCACCCACAATTCGCGATCCAAAAAAAATTAATTATTATTATCACCCGCGCCCATTATCCGTTCATCCGATTCTTTTCCTTCTTCAACCTTCTCTGACACCAAGTGTCCTGGCTATATTCGATCTTCCTCCTTCTTCGTAAGTAGCATGATATCATCATCAATTCGCGTATCTATTTCGCTCCCACTGCTTTTTTGTTGTCTTCTTCTTCCTTTTGTTATTTTTTTTTTTGCTTTTGGTAACGTTGCAAGCAACTCGTTGTCTGTGTGCGAACGGTGAGCTTTCACCTGCAACCCTGCAACGACGGCTACCTGCCTGCCTGCCTGCCTGTCCGCGCAAAAAAAAAAAAAAAAAAATAGAAAGTCAATGGAAATTTAACTAGCCTTATGTCGCCCGGTCTAGCTTGCTAATTGAACCTGTCGCCTTATCTAGATCTTTAGATTCTTCGCGCACAAACACATCCTTCTCTCATTCTCTCTTTTCTTTCAACGACTATTCTGACCTTGAAGGCCCTTTGCAACCCGCAAGAACCCTCCTTACTTACGTTTTATCTGCTCGGGCATAGAGCAACGTTGCCCAAAGTGCATTTACGACATCATCCAATCTCGATAATGTCATTTCTTAAAGCCCTTCGGGGCAAGTCGAGTCCCGGGAAGACTAAAAAATCCAAGGGACTGGAGAACCAACCCGCCGAACCAGTAGCTCCTGTCTACCAAGATCCATGGGAGAAAACACAGGTCACCCCGGACGAGGTTTGCGAGCTCACCAGAGCATGTTCAGCAGAAATCAAATCGAGAGGTAGTAGTCTCAGATTATTCACTATATTTTAGATGCATTCGGCTAACGAGAGTAACAATAGGCATGACGACTCCTTTCTTCATCTTACCATTCAGGCCGACGACAGAGCCTAGTTCGGCCCGACCGTTCATCACAAAATATTTCAGCACAGAGCTAGATCCCCATGGACCTCTCCGAGGAGATAGACTTACCCAGGAACTCAGGCTGACAGACATAGCAGTACGTTATCAATTCTCGTTATCAATTCTCTTTGGCTAGGTCTTTTAAGCTTTTTTCAATGCTAAAATTTCCAACAGGTTCTGTGTAGCATAATGAAATGGTGCTGGGCAAGAATTCCAGGTGGAGTTGTATCATGGGATACATATGAACTCTTCCGTACTGGCGAACTCGGTGCGTCACCCCCCATTAAACTTGATGTATTACAAGTGTAACTGCAATCTAACAAAAAAAATATAAAAATCAATAGATTCTGAGATGTCACGCAATGCTTTCACCTCATTTATCCCAATTATTGTCGACTCTCCAGCCAGATCAGCGATTATCTTCGACTTTTTCGACCTGATCTCCGCAATTGCTGCCAATGGCAAGCATAATGGATTGACAGGTCTCAAAGTATCGAGGATGGCCGGCTGGTGGGCTTTTGAGCACACCGATAACGGTTTCGGCTTCGAGGGAGGTTACGAATCCTATACAAAGTAAGTAGCCACATCTTCAATTTTCATTACTGTCGACTGAATAAACTAACTGGGGTTTCACAGGGCGGCACTCGCAACTTGTCATCTTTTCTTCGCATATCTTAGGTCACTCGTTCCAAGTGGGAAGGGCAGCGTGTCCGTTCTTCCGCTTTCGCTACAACAGTTGCTGTACGACATCGATTACCCGCCCACTCCGACGAGTTTTCTCAAGGAACCAACGAGTCGAATCATTATGACTGTCGATACCGTGTCCCCCACCCCATTTGCTCTCCTTCGCCGTGCCCGAAACTTCGATTTTACCGATGAGAGCCACGCTCTTCAAGAATTCTCCGAATATGAAGATCCCGTGCAAGCTCTCACGGATGAGTCCAAGCGTATTCTCAAATGCATCTCTGCTGCGAACCAATCCTCAAAGCCTGGTGCCGGTGCCGGTCTTGGAGACCAATCTTGGAGCAGATTTCAGGATCTTGGATTCTCAGTCCTTGAGGACGAGGAGTCCTCAGGAGATGACGATAGCATATTTGGCTCCAGTGGTGGTCAGACATTTAGAAAACGCAAACAGAACAATAATAATGTTGTTCAACGCCAGCAGCCAGTAGATCTCGCAAGACCTACCACTCCATCGTGGGCTGATTTCATGGCTTCAGGCTTTAGCGAGACGGCCTCTGAGGCAAGATCTCCACCTCCAATTCTTCTCTCTCCGGACAAACTCCTCCCTCAGATCGAAACCTCCCGAGCCCGCAGTGTCCAATCTAACCGTCGACCTGATGACTCCAACCTCGAGCCCGGGGAATTGGCCAGCATAACTACGGTTATGATTGATGATGCATTTTGGCTGGTTTGGATGACAAGCTTGGCTCCTGAGGAGACTCTTGCTCGAAAAGCCGTCTTTGGTAGATGTGCCATGTTCGATACCGTTATCCGCGGGATCAAATGGGTAATCATCGAAGAAAAAGTCAAAGGCGCCCTCAAGAATAATCTTGATGATGAAATCTTCCTCGCAAAGAAGAAGGAGAAGAAGACGATGAGAAACCGATTGACCCGAAGAAGATCCGTGGGTAGGAAGGACGTTCCTCCCGAGCCAAAACAGAATGGCTTCTCAACAACATCACTTTCGCAACGTCCAACCAATATCTCTGAGGAGCAACAGCAGAGCATCAGAAATACTGCAGCTACCTTGCGCCAACGTGGTCAAGAACACGTCGCCCACTTACGACCAAACCCCCCAGAGCGACCAGCCGATAAAGTAGCAAGCACGATGACTCTCCAACCTATGATTATGAGAGAAGCGTCGCCTGCGATGACCTGGGCCAAAAACTATGACAAACAAGCTTTCAGAGGCCTTGATGGCGCTGGTTCCATTCCCTCCTTCAATGCTTCGCAAAAGAGCCTCCCTCAACCGCCTGCCGAAAACAGCGAAAGTCGTTCCTACAACCCCTCTCCGGCTATCTCTCCAGCCATCTCCCCAGCTAGATCTCCAGCTCGCGTAGCTCCCTCGCCTTCTGTTTCCCCCACTCCACCTCTAACGAACTTATCGAAACCAGCACCACCACCGCTAGTTTCCAAACCAGAACCCATTAAGCAGGGGCCGAGGCCAGTACCCGAAGTGAAAGACTCCCTAGACATTATCTCTGAGAAACCACAGCCACTTCCTCCCAAGGAGCCGGAACATGACGAAGATCCCGCTCCATTAATCCAAGTCATATCTCGAACCAACGCCTCTGAGAGAGCTATGAGTCCTGAACTGGGTTCGGATGGTGAGAAGAAGGTTAGCAAGCTGAGGAAGCTCTTTGGAGGATCCAAGGCAACAAACCGCAGAGCTTCTGTCCAAGTTGCTCCACCTGCCCCAAAGAATTTAACCGTACCTGACAAATCCGAACGACGACCTTCACTTCGCAGCAAGTCAAATGGCGTTACCAACGGCAATAAAGCTTCTGCGGAGCCAATTGCTTTTGACTCATTCCAAACTGCCCGCGAAACCGCTGTTAGTCCGAAACCGATTGCCACTCGCGAAACCACCCCGACCGCTTCGATCGTCGAGGAGAATACTGCGAAGAATGAGTTTTCTAGATTTGATCAAGGTCCTCTCGACATTCCTGCATTCGTCCCCGATGATGATTCTCCGGAGACATCGCCTGTTCCAGTTCGAACAAACAACTCCCAAACTCGTTTTGCAGCGTCTCGCGAACACATCCCTGATGTTCCAGGCACTGAAAACCGATATGATGTGTCTCCTCCAAGTGAGAAGGCCGAGCCAGTTTCTGAACCAGTACCAAATGATACTTCTCCTGAGCGCTCGCCTCAATCATCCCCAGTGATGGAACCAGTTCAAGATAGATGGGCACAAATCAAGGCCAATGCTGCTGCTAGAGCCAAAGCAAACCAAGCCCCGGCCTCTCCTGTATCACCGTCTCCGCCATCGGGGCCAACCTCTGATGCAGAAGAATGTACGTTCTAATCCCCTATCCCAAGTAATATAGAGTCAAAATTCTAATATCTAGTTTTAGCTATTGAGTCCCGAGTCGCTAGAATCAAAGCAAGGGTCGCGCAACTGACGTCAGGGATGGAGCAATAGAGACGTTCCCCTGTCAAGAAGTCGAAGCAGTCAGTCAAAAGACTTGTAAAACCCTTCAGATTCATCCAAAAAAATAAAGATTTTCGCAAAGAATATGAGCTCTTTGAAGCTCGAGTTGAAAAGTTTAATTCCGATTATATGTTTCCTTCGGCTATCGTCGAGACTTTTGACAACAGGAAGCTCGTACCAAAAAAGAGAACCTTGGAGAGTATGGAACGAGAAATGCAAGACAGGTATCAGAGCGCTTTCAACGAGGATGATGACAACAATAACAACAACAGCCACAAAAAGAACGAAAAACCTGATAGGGTCAGAATGGTGAGGAATGAAAATTTCTACAACCCTCCCCAATACAGTCGCCGGGAGTGGTTTAGAATGCTTCTAACCTGTCGTCCCCGCCTCCCTCCTACTCAACCTAATACCTATCGTTTTTTCAATCCCTACGATGAAGATGAGTTTGGTCAGGAGGTTGATTGGAGGGATATTTATCCGGATGCTCGCGAGTCTGACCTTATACGATGGTTCCCGCGTTATTATTTTGATTCCGACGTCACAGGGACCTCGGATGGCACTGAAATTTACTACGAAAATCATCATCGTATGATGGATCAGTACAGCCGACAGCTGGAACGTCAATTCAATGGCGTTCCAGCTGACGGTTGAGCTGGACCATCGAGAGCTTATGGTATCCTCCTTCATTTTTCCTTTTCCTTTTCCTTTCACAATCGACAATAGCCTTTTTTTCCTATTTCCTTTCTTATTCTCAATGCAAGGTGTTCAGCATGGTTATCTTTTTATTTCCCCCTTCACTTATTATTTATCCACCTCCCTTCGATTTCCGTCTCTCATCTCTCTATTCCGTCCCTCCTTATCATTTCTATATTCTACCCTCTTACATTCTATCTTTCCTCTATTATACAGCTTTCCCCCATTGTTTCCCCTTATTCCCCCTACTCATGTACCAAATATCGAGAGAGAGAGAGAGAGAGAGTCCGTTTTAAATAGTATAGCTAGTATCAAATTCTTTATTCAGCCCCCGCTCCAGCGTTTTTTTGTTTTTCAAGTCTACTTCTGCGAGCTCTTCAGCATATTTATTTTTCCTTTCTTCCACTTCATCGTATATCTTCACGCTGGTACACGCGATCATGATGTTTACCTAATATTTCCTCCCCGTTTTTATTCCTATCCTCATCTTTTCTAATATTTCATGCAACCAGCACAGCGGCTCTGTTTTGTCATACTCTCCTTTCTTCGTGAGATGTACAGGCAAATGCGGGGTAGCAGCGAGCGGTTATGTGTATCCCTCTTTACTTTTATTTCTTTTGTAACGGCCTACTTGCTTTGCGTATTTCCCTTCAGTAGCAGCAAAGTATATAATATTTCTCAAGCGAGTTAGAAGCTAGCGGTGGACTAAGGACTCGAATAATATTAATTATTTTTCTGGTTTCGTACAATTTATATAAACCTTTATGGTCCCGCTCCAACAATTTGAAAAAATAAGAACCCTGATGTTATAATCAATAAAGCTATTTTAGCTGATGTTTAAGCTAAGCTAATGGAAGCAATCTGAACTTTAAGTATTTAGATCGATATCTGCGGTTTGGCCGCTTTACGCGCCCAAACCTTAAGTTGGAAAGACGCGTTTTTTCTCGAACTACAGAAAATTCGAGTTTGACTACAAACAACACCCCTCCTGACAACCATAGGTTCTTTGTGCTGCGCGCGACTCTCTCTTGTGAGCATACACACGACATCCCACCTTGTCTCTTCATCTCCCATCCATTACCAGCTTCAGTCCTGCTACAAGTTTCTAACTTTTCTCAATCCTCGCTTTCTTCTTTCGAACTTGTAAGATACAAAGGTTCATTCTTTCGGTACCGAGCTCGAGCTAACTCTAAAGTTCGACACCTCCCCCTAGCTTAGCTATCCCCGTCGACACCGAATACCACCAAAAGTAAGCTGCATTGGAGCTTGACGGAGCTTCTTGATCATATAACATCCTTAATAAAATATATTTTACTGATGCTCCGGCCATAATAGTGTTAGAAGCACGTCTCGAACAAGCTGGCGTCTTGAAAAAGGTTGGACCCCGATCAAGCCCTGTTAGCACCGCGATTGTATTCCAAAGCAGAACACTGATTGGGAGATATCGTCTCGATACAGGTCGTAGAAGCTATAAAGGATCTTGTCCAGGACTGTAATTTTGATTGCAGCGATTCCGGCATCCAACTGCAGGCTATGGACAACTCCCACGTCGCTCTCGTCTCCATGAACCTTCGCTCTGACGGTTTCTCGCCTTTCAGATGCGACCGCAATATCGCCCTTGGTATCAATCTTAACAGTCTGATGAAAGTTCTTCGTGCCGCCAACAATGAAGATATACTCACTGTTAAGGCCGAGGATCAGCCAGATAGCTTAAATTTGACCTTCGAGAGCGCCAACAATGATAGAATTAGTGAATACGACATCAAATTGATGGATATCGATCAGGAGCATCTTGGTATCCCAGAAACGGACTATGCTGCTACTATCACCCTACCATCCGCCGAGTTTCAGAGAATCTGTAGAGATTTGTCCGCGTTGAGCGAAAGTGGTATGTTGTACCTATAACATTCTCCATGCTATGAAATGGAGAGTATAGTGATGAACGACGCTAACAAACGGGTATAGTCTCCATTGAAGCCTCCAAGGACGGCGTCAAATTCTCGTGTTCCGGAGATATCGGTAACGGATCGGTCAACCTTCGTCAACATACCAATGTCGAGGATGATACAAAGTCCACCAAGATTGACCTCACCGAACCCGTCAATCTGACCTTCTCACTGAAATATCTCGTTAATTTTTGCAAAGCTTCTTCACTGTCTCCTACTGTCAAGCTTTGTCTCTCTAATGAAGTGCCATTGCTGGTGGAGTACGAGATGGGAAATGGATATCTGAGATTCTATCTCGCTCCAAAGGTACGCATGCACCCTTACCGCTTTTTTTGATCAAGTATGAGGACGTTAACGTCTAATTTCCCCTTAGATCGGAGATGAAGAGTAAAACTTTTAAGTTCTCGCTGACTCGGGTTATCTCACAACTCCTCGTCCCCTTTATACTCACAATACTACTCCCCATCCCATTTCACGAGATAATTTTTCCGCCCACGAGTTTCTCATCCCCCCTCAAACTTCTTCCCTTTTCCTTTATAAATAAACAACCCAAACATGGAAAATTTTCTCGGCTTCACATTTCCGTATGATCTTTTCGCACGAAAAAAAGGACTATATTTTCTTACTTCGGCGATACAGGCGTGTAGTGATAGCGGTTCATCAATCTAAAATCAACGGCTTCATTTCAAATTTCCTCTAAATGCCTAAAAAAAATAATAAATCTAAGTGTCAAATCCCTCGCCAAGAGTACGAGACTGCTGAATTAAGTTTTTAAGTACTAAAGAGGTAGGATTCTCGTCATTCTTCGTCTCACTCTTTGCATCGGTATCGATATCGGTTCGTTACGTTAAATTATATTCAAATATCAAAGAATCATTTCGGATCTCAGATAGTGAGAACTAGTATACTAATACATGTTTGTTCAAGATAATATGGTACATTAGAATGATATAAGGTTGGCTGTGAATCAAAGCCGGGTATAGATGGAACAACAACAATGGTAAAAAAAAGTGTTATAAACCTGTTGCAGGAAAGAAAAATCCGAACGCCGTGATTCGCCAAAATACTGATACATAGGAACAATCTTGTAAGTTTGAACTTTGTTTTGATATATATCCCTCGGGTGAACATACTCATAGTGGTGAGGATGATGGTGGAAAAAAGAAAAATCGTGGACGAGTCTATAGTGTCGATATCATAACTTTTGGTAATAAGAGAGGCTACGAGCAGATACGATAGTAGCCTAGGAGGTTTGAAAAGAGAGAAAGAAAAAAGGCAAGCATTTAGTTAGATCCGATGCGCGGATGGAAAGGGAGCCCTTTGGTTATTCTGCCTTCCACGATTCGCAGAGGCAATGCTAAGTTCTAGCGCCTCTAGCTCCCGGCCGGGTGAATGGCTTTGGTTTCGCATTGAACGCATCGAAGGTGATCTCACGACGCCGATAGGCGATGTAACAGATCGGTTCAAGACCGGTCGAGAGGAACCGCCTGTTACGGTTGCCGTGTATCCGGAATTCCCAAGTGCGAGTTCTTCGTCTTCCTCTCTTACTACCGACGGCCGTTCGGGCTTCTTTTTGTTGGCGTTAACGTTCGGCGAGGTGTATGATTTTTTGGCACCAACCGTGGGGCTGGTGGTGGTGGTGCTTTTCTTCGGACGGAAGCTCTCGTGGATGAGGATGGATGTCTGTTTGCCGTATTCCATTTCATAGACTCCCTTCGTATACTCGTCACGGTAGCGATCATCGTTGCTGTAATTGGTCGCAGATGAGGGTAGATCTTCGTAGGTGCGTGAACGAGGGCCGAAAGAGGCAGGGCGGGCGGCATTGAAGCTGACGAATTCATCGGATGGCTTCTCTTTGCGGAAAAATGCGAACCAGCCTGTGACCATGGACCAGCGTCCGAGGAAGACTGCGACCCAGAGACCGTTACACTATAAACTCCATGTCAATAGGATTCCCATCAGAGATCAATGCATAGCGTATTAATTAATATACTACGCTTATATGGTGGAATGTCTTACCGAAAGTAGGAAAAGAACAGCGATAGCGGTAGCTTCTGGGACAACCAATGATTTGGCTTGTTCCAAACATTTATTCTTATCACCGCCGCCCAAAATTAAGCATTCGAGCCATTGTCCCGCTCGTTCAACGTTCGCAGGGGTCTTCTCGGTTGTTCCTTCGAATTGAAGGAAAACGGTTGCAAAAATGATAACATCCACGATGACAACAATCACCACGAGGATCCCACGCCATTGCATGGCGACCACTCGCTTGACTCTTCGTAGCGCTTGCGCTGTACATCACAAAAGTGCAATCAATCAGTATACTACTATCCGGATCGGTCTTCCGACGGGAACGGCATGACTTACTGTATGTAGCCGAGATACGACTGTTCGTATAAGCGACTGAGCCCCCTTCGGTTGATGGAGCATCCTCAAACAAACTTCGTAGGTAGACGTTAATGCAATAGCCGAAACTGCATAAGATAGAGTCGTGCGGGTTAGTCTATGTGGTACAAGGATATATCCGGATACGTGTTTCAGATCGCACAAACAGAGAATCCTATGTTTCTCCTGCTGAGGTGTAACAATACCCGGAGGAATTATAAAC
Organism: Arthrobotrys entomopaga; assembly: GCA_012184315.1. NCBI lineage: Eukaryota > Fungi > Ascomycota > Orbiliomycetes > Orbiliales > Orbiliaceae > Arthrobotrys > Arthrobotrys entomopaga. Next base: position 373,297 of record LDDX01000193.1, read on the forward strand.
ATGGATAATTCGGAGATAATCTAGCACTTACGTGACGAATTGTATCACGATAGCTGCAGCTGCCACGCCTAGCAGAGGGCCCCAGAATGTAGCCAGTCCGTTTTGAGTATTGATGTGACAGGTGTTTCCGAATCTTTGTGATACTCCAGTGACGGCGAGAGCGACGGCCGTCATGGCGGCAGGGAGGACCCAACCCGCGAGCTGGGAGATGATGAAGTAGGGCTTGCCGGGCGTTACTTGCCAGCAGATCTGGAGGTGAAGTGAAAGGGCTCGAAGGAAAACTATTATTTTTAAAAAAAACATCCCGTCAGTATAGGATTGAAATAATCATGTTTTGTCAAAGGTATACGCACCCCACATAACCACACACCAACCACCTAAGAGAACAAAAGCCCCGGAGAGAGCACATGGAGCGCTGCTAGACATGTCGGAAGGAGTAATATTGTTGATGCATTTTTGTTCCTTTTTAGTTGTACCTAGTCCCACGACGAACGAACATTCCATGATCAAAACCCCGACGACCAAACTGACGCTGAGGTAATGTCTATGGGTCAATGTTGTCGGAAGAACCCAGTAGCTTATCAGCATGAAAATGCATGCTGCCACGCTTACTAGGTTGAAGTATGCGACGGCATTCACTAAGCTATCAAAATCTAAAAGCACGAATATTAGCATTAAGCTATAAGATGATCTGGATACCATCTAGGAGGGGAACAATGAAATTCACTTACTATCTGGATATAGCCAATCTTGGATCGGACACGGGACGCAACAAGGCCAGGTGGTTCCAAACGGAGTAGGAATACTTGTACATAACCTGCCATTTATGCCTGAAAATAACGTTATAACATTAGAATTTGTTCAACCGTTTTGAGGACTGTGGTTTTGAACTTTTGGACATACTTCCACCTGAGGTTGGGTAATTCGCCAGCGGCACCAAGGGCGCAGGACAAAACTGAAGTAAAGTGCCAGACATGTTTGAAGAAGCCTGCTATCCAATGGACAGCCAAATGGAAACTCCGAACTCGCTTCTAAACCGGTATTATATATTCGATTTCGAGCGAGGTCCAGGTGAAATTAATATAATAGAATTTAAATATCGACTGTCTGGTGTGTGTTGCGGTTTGTGATCGATCGTGAACTTCTTGTCGTTTCCATCAAACTGCTGTCCTCCAATCGAGAACCTTTTCAATTCTCTGTATCACCAAGACCCCTTCTGACTCCCAAACGTTTCCTCGTCTGCCTATAGTGAGATGAACACACGACAGGGTCGAAAAGTCGAAAATTTCGGTTGTTCAATCGAATAGAAAGGGAAAAAAAACAGTCGCCCAAATAGCAAGAAGGCTCCAAAAGTCACTTGGTTGTAGGGCTGCTCGACATGATATATCAGTTTTCCCACCGCTGGGGAATCGGACTCGCTGGGAGGTGGCCCTGACTCTCGTCGGAACGGAGAAAAAAAAGAAACATGCTAAAGCTTTTGCTGAACTGCATGGAGGGGCCTGGTTATCTTCCATGAGAAACTAAAACTTCAAGGCATAATATGGGCCTCTGTCCTCGCCCTTAAAGACCCCTGCCTTGCTTCATCTCGTTCAACAGAGTGGAGGGCCCCAATCTCGTGGGAAAAAAAAGTAACATCTGGGGTACTGGTACGTTCAAATGATACTGCACTGGCTCATCTGGGTATTTCTGATTGCAAGGTACCGCTGAGGGGTGAGGGCCCACCAGCCAGACGAAGTGTCCCGTTGGTTGAAAACAAAGTCACACCTCCTGCCAGGGTTTTCAGGTTAACTTTGAGCATCAAATCCTCGCGGTGGGACGACTCCTGCGCTCTCCCTGGCCTCGGTCTCGAGCAAAGCAAAGGGCACATCCAGCTCGAAGATTCTTTCCAGGGCTCTCTTTCTGGAAATGCTGTGCAATTCAGGGGTCTTGATTGGCTGAACTGGTGCTAATGAGGTCGCTTGCTCGCTATTTGACTGGTTGGACATACCCGCCCGGGATGACAGCTAAAGTTGGTGGGTGTCGAGCGAGCCAGCAAAAAGGAACACACGACTTTGATATACGATTCCGAGCTTCCTCAATGGACTCGGTCGGTTTAGCACGGGTGCCTTATGTTGGACAATCGCGATAACTATCAGGAATCCGGTTTTCAAATATCGTTTTTTTCTGTGTAGCCTCATCAAGAGCCCCCTTGGAGGCTGGGGCAATTCGCTATTGCCGAGTGGCCGAGTATAGAAACTCCACGCAAAACCAGCTCCCGGTTTGCGCAAGCTGGGCTTGTTTACCTTCCGCTCTCAGCACGTACCCGATAACAAGACCTCGCCGTCCTTTTGCTTGAAATTGTTATCCTCGAGGATGCCTTTCGTCGTGCCGCCGACACGGTGTCGCGATGTCCGATTCTAAATTGATGCCACTGGTATCACAGATTCGTCGTCATCCTTGGGAAAGGACGTTACATTGTCGCATTGAGCTGTGCCGTCTCTCGGCTTGCTTGCGAGCGCGAGCGATGCCTTCGAATTCAGCTGCGCAAACTTTCCAAGCTTTATTGACCGTTTTTGATAACTCAATGGCGTATCGGTTGCGTCAGCTCATTGATCCCTCACTTGGGAGTCAGTGTCATCCAACGTCGTTGACACTACGGTCGAAATTAAGTCCGCCGTGGAGCAAACAGTTCGGTGGCCAGTGAGATTTGCATATATTGAAGGGGTCACGGTAAATGGACTTGCAGGATCCCAGCAACCCGATGATGCAGGGGAAATGTGGGTCGTAGAGCTCGCTGGGCTCGGCGGTGGCCACCGAATCAGGAATCAGGAACCTCTCATCCCACCGTAACCAACGGCGGCTGCAAGACATCGCGCCGACTATTGACATCGAATCGATTCGCTTCCAGCTTTCTTCGCAAACGACAGAATAACGGGAAGCAAGATTCCCGAGAGTTCTTCGAAAATTAAGATACAAGCTTCTTGTTGCTGCACTGCCGGTCAGCCGAAGCCTCTAATCTAGCAGTTACGTCGAGAAATCCAAGTATATAATTTTTTTTTTTTTTTTTTTTTTTTTTTTTTGGCGCGAAACTGTGAGCTAGCGGCTGAGGCTTACCGCTGTAAGGCTTGAGCGAGAGTTGGTCATAAATGTCCAACCAACTCTCGCAATTTGATTCCTTAGTCACGCTTTGTTAATACTCCGATATTTGATATTATTGATTTTTTTATTGAGTATGCCGTCACTACACTCGGCAGTTTTTTTTTTTTTGCTCACTCACTCTCAGTCGAAACTGATATTGCTTTAGCCTAATGGTTCGAATTCTCAGAAAAAACATTCCAGAACGCTCTGAATTCGAAACACCAACCGTGCACAACACGCATATATTTTCGAACGCCATCACGGAACATCTGCAGCAGGCATCAAGCCAAGCGACCTTTCTGCGACAAGCAAGACCTTTTAGGTATTTGCTCCGATATGTCAAAGCCGGTGGCTTTTAGCCCGAAATTAAAAATGATTGATATCATATTCCATACTGGCGAAAATCCGGACGGCCGCGCTAATCATTTGACAGCCCACCCTTCCCTTCAAACACGTTGTGCATATAAATAAAGAGGAAAAAAGGCCCTGCAGGTCGCGCTCAGGCCCTTCTATCAACCCTAAATTTTTGTTAAAGTCTCCTTGCATCGCATCCCGTCACACATCAAGTCTAGTGCAGATTAAGCCGTGGGATGATTTAACTAAGAATCATCGACTGTACCGGTAGTTATAATTACCAAACACGGCGATTACTCTACCTATATCATATTTCAAATTTCCTGTTCAGGGTATGTATGTATGTATGTATGTATGTATGTATGTATGTACGTGTAGTCGAGGCTTTTCGTTGGATCACGCCGCTAGACAGTTATAAATGATTTAAGCCGATGATTGTAATTAATTAAGACACAGGTTTCGGTTTAAAGTTCAACGGTACCATGGTAAGTTGTTTTCAAAAAACATCTCGTATACAGGAGAGCCCATGGCAACGTCGACCGGTGTTATCATCCTATAAAAAATGTTCGATAAACCAATGCCGCGTCTTGATGCCGCTTGTTACCTCTATGTTTGATCTTATATATATGATTGCTGGGTTATTGAAATTGGCTATCAGCAAGGGGACTATATGAGCCCAAACGTTTAAACGCGTATCGATGAGGTGTGTGTGGGGCGTATTTGCAAATTTGTCTGGACCGTCTGTCTCTGTGATGCTACCGCCGCCGCCTAGTTATGTAGCTGGATCTGACCTCTAGCCTCTTTGACCTTTTTACGCTCGGATTAAGTTGCTTACAAACAAAAACAAGACTAGAGAGGTTTAGAAGCGGAGCTTTGAATCCGCGTAACAATAATGTTTCCGTGCTATCGTTCAGTCGGAACGATGATGATCTTAGCTAATAATGTCGGTCCATTCTTTCGTCACACTTTGATACACTAGAATCACACTAGAAACACACTAGAAACAAAATGTTAAGCTTCGGCGTAAGTATCCGCCTCGACGCCTCGATTGAAAATTTTTTAATTATATGGCGATCTTCTTTGTTAAACTATAGAAAGGGACATGATAAATCCGCTGTCACATTTCCCGTTGCCAATGCTTTCCTCGTTATGTCAACCCTAATGAATAATAAGCATGTATGCATGCAGCGGTCCCAAATTTAAATATCTGTGTAGAGATTTCCAATAGCCTCGAGAACAGATTTCCAAAAACCGAGGCATCTGACTCGTTTATTTCAATCTCAACCTTACCTTGATCCCCTTCAACTATTTGCTACCGCTGGGAATAAGTGATGAGATTTCGGAGATGCCCAACGAGACATTCCATTAGAAACGATGGAAAACATCCTTGATCCTGATGCCTATACCCCACCGTATATATCGTGCACGTTTTCTTAGATCAGATCTACAATATTACAATATGTTTAAATAATTTATTGAAATTATTATAAGTATCGTCTGCCTAGCTGCCGGCATTATGAATTTATGAAGATGCCGGTTTCGGGCCCGGATGAAAAAAAACCCGGCAACTCTGATGCACAGATGCTCTACCGACGGTCGACCCTAGCCTTGAATCCAGTCAAGCACAATCCTTTATTTCTCTCAATCAAAAGCGGGGAACACTGTAGTATTGTTGATATGATTTGATCATTCGGGTCGCAAAGAATCTGAAGGCTTCACGTCCGGATCCCAATGCAACGGCTCAACTAAACCACCCAAAAATCTCAACGCTGCAGCGGTGCAGGACGGCCGGGAGCGAGCGAATTAAAATTTTTTCCATCTAGCGGGACCCAATCGATGGAACCTTGTAACCCTATATATTACTCTCTTGGATGTAACCCTTTCAATCTCTGAAAATGTCTCTTTCCGAGAGAGAGAGCCATAATTCTTTTTTAGATTGTGACACAAGAAAATTTAGGAAAAGAAGAAAATTTCGAAAAAGAAGTGCAAGTGGAGACTAAAAGGACCATGGCTGGCAAGGTTAGGGGAAGAGGACGGACGGCTTCCCAAATTAGCGGGGGCAGGAGGAAGAGAGAGAGGCTGCTTACTGTCGATTTGTAAAAATCCCGTACGCCGTATCGTATTCATCCATGCACTGCAATAAAAAAAAATTATCATGCAAAAGCGAATATCGGCACGCGGGGGCGAATGGAACCAATTGTTGAATTTTCTGTGTTGTTGTTGTTGAACTCTATTAGACTTTAATGTCTCCTGATTCAGATTCGTTGACAGGGCTATAGAACGTTCTACGCAGGTCCGGTGGGACGGCTCGTCGCACACAAATAATTTAACCTTGTAGACGCTTTTGCGAATAAAGTAAGTATACCGTATATGGGATGTGTTCTGCTCTCATCGGAAAGCCGGCAAAGACGTTTACAGGGCGGGCTGTAAATTTTTATTTTGACATTAAAACGGTCGTAACGCTTGTGCGTACGAAGCACCCTGGAAACTTATCTGGAGACTAGACTAAGCCCCTCTCTAGTTTCTTGTGGACTCGGGGCGCCTCTAGATCATCTCGAGTTTTTCTTGATTAATTGGTTCTCGATATTGAAACCGTGTTTGCAATTTGGTCACATTATATCTCCAAAGCCAAATATCCCGCCATGAAAGTCTACCTATCGCGGTAACAGGCGTCCTCTATCCGGCCGTGCCTGACGTGACTCGAGCAACTCCAAAATTAAAAAGACGTCTACCCGTTCCTACTATGACGCCACAAAATTTAAAACGGAGAGGGATTTAACGAATTCTAACTGACGTCCTATATTATCCTCTCACAACTGTGAAACGAATGGAAAGCTCGAGAGCAAAAACTATTGGAGGCCTGGGGGTCCGATTCCAACAAGATATCCATCTCGTGTGGTTTCGCACACAGACGTCAGACCCGCAAAGTGTCAAAGCCAAGGGAGGGAAAAAGAGGGGTTAGATTCGAGACTTTGTGACTATAGATATCGCCC